>AWOL01S0009718.1:18179-54291 GCA_000715115.1 Nicotiana otophora | reverse complement strand
AAAAATGGCAAATGGGACGAATGCCCTCTTTTTATAAAACTGCCCAGCAGCCTTCGAAACTGGTCCTCGAACTGGGCCTCGATCGTGGCTTCGATCACAGGCTCGAGCCTGGACCTCGGTCATGTCCTCGATCAGGGCATTGAACATGTGCCTTCGATCAGGGCATCGAGGTTGTGCCTTCGATCAGGGCATCGAGGTTGGGCCTTCGCTCAGGGCATCGAGCTTAGGTCTCGATCTTAGCCCTCGAGCCTTACCTTCGATCATGCCCTCGAGCCTTGCCTTCGATCATGCCCTTGAGCCTTGCCTTCGATCGAGGCTTCGATACTGAGCCTCGTCCCTGGCTTTGACTCAGGGCTCGATCGTGGGCTCGATACCTGGGCTCGATATCTGGGCTGAATCACAGCCCAGAATGCCCAACAGAAGAGTAAAAATTGCAGGAGCTTTTTAACTCAAATTTTTGATCCGTTAACCATCCGAAACTCACCCGAGGCCCTCGGGACCTCAACCAAATATACCAATAAGTACTAAAACATCATACGAACTTAGTTGAACCTCTAAATCACATCAAACAACACTAAAACCATGAATCATACCCCAATTCAAGCTTAATGAAACTAAGAGTTTTCAACTTCTACATTCAATGTCGGAACCTATCAAATCAACTCCGATTGACCTCAAATTTTACACACAAGTCATAAATTACATAACGGAGTTATGAAAATTTTTGGAACTGGATTCCGACTCCGGTATCAAAAAGTCAACTCATCGGTCAAACTTCCAAACTTAAATTCTTATTTTTAGCCATTTCATGCCTAATTTAACTACGTACTTCCAAATAAAATTTCGAACATGCTTCTAAGTCCAAAATCACCATACGGAGCTGTTGGAATCATCAAAATTCTATTTCGGGGTCATTTTCTAAAAATATTGACCGAAGTCAAACTTAGCACTTTAAGGCCAACTTAAAGAACCAAATATTCTGGTTTCATCCCAAACACTTCCAAATCCCGAACCAACCATTCCCGCAAGTCATAAATCATTACAAGAACCTACAGAAAGTTTTATTTTAGGGAACGGGATTCTAAAAGTTAAAATGACTGGTTGGGTCATTACATAACTTCTCCGCCGTAATAGGCTCACTCAGAGGTACTCGGCCATACTAGGCTCTGTACCTCGGCCATGATGGGCTTGCTCATAGGTGCTTGGCCACAGTAGGCTCGGTATATAACTTACCATCTGATAAGAGGTTGCCCAATAGGGGCCTGCTGTAAGGCCCCGTTAAAAGTTTTCTAATGATTTAATATTTTAAAGTACTCCAACGGTATTTGGGAATAACGTATTAGAGTATTAAAGGAGACCCATGGGATAGAACCACATTATTTCGAAATGAAAAATATATGTTTAAGGTGTGTTGAAACATACTAATGATTTTTTTGAATGGAAAGAATTCGTGTGGAACAAGTAGGATACATTAAGTGGCAAGGATTCTCAATTCGCATAAGATCCTACTTCAAATGCATTCTGCTACAAAAATGTAACGACTTATTATGTGATCTACCTATAAAATTAAAGCCCTTTGAGTCTAATTTGTAACGCTTCAAACCGTTCGTCATTTGGACATTCCTACAAGAAGTTATGTTCAAATACCCAAAGGATGGTCTGTAGCTTGCGACAGAGCTCGCGAGGCCAGGTCTGTAGCTCGCTACAGAGCTCGCGAGGCCAGGTATGTAGCCCGATCCGGAATATCGGAGTATCAATTTTCCTATGTCTTAAACCCGACCCTATTCTGTTAAGACACCTACCTTGGACCATTTTGTACATATTTTCTGATATTTTGAGAGTGAGAGAGAGGGTCCTAGAGGTAGAAGTGAATATTCATCAAATATTTCTCTTCAATTCTCACTTAAAACCTTGAATATTATTAAGAGAGGTACCAAGGTCTTCCTCCCAGAGGTAAGATTCTACACCCTACCTCTATTTTCGAAATTTATCTTTGGATGGTTAAGTAGCAAGATCATTTTGGGCATGAGAGTTGTTTATTTTACATGAATGTATTATCAAGGGGCGTAGGAAGATTTTTGAACTAAAAATGGTAAAGAATGAGTTGTGGGAAGATGAAATCCTCCTTAAAAGGACCTTGAAACCTTAATGCGTACCAAATGTTTGATAATATGCTCAAATGAGCTAAAACTATGATCATCTTCCTAATTGTAGTTCAACTTGTTATATTTCCAAAATAGATTGAAGTTACTAAGAATCCGGATCATTTTAGAGTTTAAGGAAGCTCCATTGAAGTATGTTGGCTAAACCCCCTTCTTCTTAGAATCAAATTCCACTGTGTTCATATAATTAGAGTAAGTCCTTTATCATTATTGAATTGGCTATTCCTAATGAGGTTATGTTGAAGGATGTTTGTTCAATGTTCATTCTAAATTCTTCATCATGTCATCTTGCCATTTGAGAAATTTTTCAAAACGTGGAATGTGTTAGGAATGTTAAGACTTCATGTCAAGGTCAAAATAAAGGTTGTAGTGCCAAATTGTATGATTAGCCTCTATGTGCCTAAGATTCTCAAACTTGCTCATATGTAAATCTAATGTCTTAAATGGGAAGCCTTATTATTGAGGATAAGGATAATGATATTTGAATGTAGAAAAAGGGGACTGGAACTATGAAATACGGCCAAGTGCCAAGAATTACTTTGTAATTGAAATCACTAGTGCCAATGAATTGAAAGTATATGAAAGAAGTACGATATGAAATAATTGACAGAAAAAGGTAATGTCTCAAGTGATATGGCCTAGCCGATCGATCCGACATCGGACTCCGTGTAAGAACACGGTGGTATTGTGGATTAAATTGTGAAAATGGTTGATGTCTCAAGTGAGATGGCCTAGACGATCGGGACGTGATCGGATGCCATGCCGCACATATGGTGGTAACTGTGCTGGAAATGATAATTACAATTGTGGATATGGTTGATGTCATAAATGAGATGACCTAGCCGATCGGGTCGAGATCGAACTCCGTGTAAGAACACGGTGGTATTGTGGATTGTGCCATATGGCACTAAAGATTACCCAACCTAATAAGATGTAAATTGAAGCTCTTATTGAACTCAAGACTGTTTTCCCCCTTGTATTATTGTCCATTCTATTGAGATGGCATTTTAGCTTTACATACTAGTACTATTCAACGGTACTAACGTCCCTTTTGCCGGGGGCGCTGTATCTTTAAATGGATACAGGTGGTTACATAGCAGACAGTTTTGATCGCAGTTAGTGGTACATCATCATCTTCCCAGAAGACTCGGTGAGCCCCATTTCATTCCGGAGTCATGTATTATACCTTTTATTTATATTGTGGTCACTTTTTGAGGTATAGCCGGGGCCTTGTTGCCGTCACCATCTTTACTCTCTTTTTTAAATTTAGAGGCACCGTAGACACTACGTGGGTTGTATATGGGTGTTGGGAATGTTAAACCAGTTATGTTGTGTTTGATCACTTGTTCCATTCGAACTATAAGAAATATGTATTTTGAGACTTAAAGGCGCAATGGCTAATCAAATGATTTAGCATCGTATGTATGAACTTCCTGCTGTATAATTTATGAAATCATGTCCTTTCTTAATCATTGGTGAATTGGGTAGAAAGAATCTAACAGGCTTGCTCGACCGGGTTTACTCGGCTGAGCATCGGTCGTGCTCCTCAGTTTTGGGGCGTGACACCTGCCCACCGATTATAGCTCGATGGTGGGATAAATACTGTAATACTATATATATGTAGACCCTCCGCTCTCTTAACTGGAAGAAGACAATACTCAATTAAATATGAAGTCCCGATAAGGGAAAATACTGTAACTTATGAGACTAGGATAATGCATATAAATTCGGGAGTATGAACTTCTCTTTATGCCTCGTTATCAAACGCATGTAGTTACGAGATCATGCCAAAATGAAGGAAGAGCTTAACCTTAACATACCTGGAGTAGGAAAAAATCCGTATGATATTCTTGGGAAAGATTGCACCGTACTCCCATAGAGTCGTAAAATCCTGTTGCTATTACGTAGTATAATTTCGTATGAAATGTTTGCTTAAGATCGTTACCTTGCTGAATTTTTAATCCATCTCTCTTAATGAATTTGATCACAATATTGTATAACTTTTCTTGCTAAAGCTATCCGTCACTTTGAGGATGTAAATGTCTTCCTTTTTGTGAATTAAAGAAGTCTTTTGATAACATTCTTTATCCCAAAGAGATAAGGTGCTCATCTCTTGAAGTGTTGCCACCTTGCAAGGTGATTCAAGAGTCACTTAATGGATTCCATGTGGCTACCACGTTGGGGAGTTAATTCTTATCCCATAATTATCCACTTAATTCCTTAATCAATTTGTTAATCCCTCAGTACTCGGCTGAGCGCCGGTCACGCTCCTCGGTTTTGGGGCGTGACAAACTTGGTATCAGAGCCTAAGGTTTTAAAGTATCCTAGGATGTCTCGGAGCTGTGTCTAGTAGCGTCCTTCTTATCAGTGTGTTGTTGACCACATCTATAAGTTGGAGGCTACGTGGACATTTTAGGAATGTTACCTTTCTTCAACACTCCAGATCGTGCGATAGAGCTTGACTATGAGACTGTCTTCTAACTCGTGCATTCAGGTTCAAGGTAAGTTTAAACGCTTATTCGTCTATTCCAAGTAATATTGTCACATGACATTACAAATGGGTAAGGTCCTGAATATTAAAGTCCTGTATCATGGTGAATGAATGTTATGGCCATATAAGATAAGTATATAGTTCCATGAATATACTTAATATGAGAAAAATACTAGAAGTGATTATCCACCTCCAAAGAGGTATTGACGTGATACATGAGACCTAAGCTTAACTAGTACATGTGGAGAGTGTGGGAACCATGTATATGATTCTAAGATGTAACATTTGTTACTTAGGCACGTGATATATGAAAGACATGGCCTGAAGAACAATGATAAATGTGTTGGGTCTCTCACGGGAGGCAAGAAGTTATGAAAGGAGAGTCAATTGAACCCACAATGAGAAGACCCTAGCACTATGAATTTTATAAACAAATCCCAGGAATGTGCGAAGTTGTGTTACACTCTAAAAAGGATATTGACACGAGATATTTGGATCCCAAGCCTGTGTGGCTGAATAAGAGTAGAGAACTTAAGAGGCTAACACCATGGGGACTTAAATCTCCCTAATAGTCAATCATATATAAGAGGACTAGAGATGTGAAACATGTGTCCCTCAAATTTCTAAATTTAAGACTTATGTCGAAATGTGAAACATTCACCCCAAGTGGAGGAGGAAGGGCCATGGTAAGGCTAATTAAATACAATAAAATGGGAGTAGGGTCATGTATCTATGATGTTTGGATATTTTGTTGAAGACATGTGTAGTTTAGAAAAGTGGTAAGGGATAACGCGATTCTCTGAAAGGATATGCAATTGATAAACCACTAGTACAAAAATAATGTAGAAGGATAAAAAATGTAAATTCTTTGTACGTGGAAATATACATGACAAGGTCAACGTTACTAGAAACTAAGAGTAAGGTTTGCAAAAGGGTTTTATACTTGTTACAGAGTCAGGGACAATGGAACCTAAGGAAGCACTACAGATCGAATGTGAAAGGCTTGCGAGTTCTTAGAAATGAGTTAATCACGGATTTGTGATTTAGCTAAAGTTCAAAGGCTTTAAGAAAGACAGAACGAGTGGGAGAGATAAATGTGATGTTATAATAACCCAAGAGTGCTTCTGGACTTGATGGAGAGTCTCTTAAGAATCTTACAAGCAAGGAAGTGTTAAGTGATACATGGATGAACACACTTTCCCACGGATATCCCAACAAGTGTCGTGAAATGAGCAGGATGAATTCCCAACTAAGGGGAAAGACCACGTAACGTATGGAAGAGCGCATAGCTATTCACTAACTAGAAGGAATTAGGCGAGAAGAATTGGAAGAAAATCTATAAATTGAGATGGCCATGGTTATCGCAAAATAGTTCGTATCAGAATGGTGGACTCGCCTAGAGAACAAGTGTTAATAGAAGATATAAAGGATCAATTGTAATGCAGCCGACTTGAGTGACACTGAATATCAAGTAAAAGAAATAGAGGGAGTTCATGTCTACATATTACATTGAAAAGTGACACTACTGGTGATAAAGTGGTAACTCAACAAACCAGGCATAATGATACTACGAGTTCATGAGAAGCAGACAAGTGTGTGGAACAATAAGGCTGTCAACTATGAATTAAGGGCAAAAAGGGAAATGTTCGAAACAGATTGAGAGAGGATGAATAGTTGTTACGAACCAAACATGTTTAACATGATAGCTCTTAGACTGCAATACCAGTAAACATTATTGGGGACTACAATACGGGGAATAAGGTGAGTTACTCATTGAGGATGGGATTAGATGGACTAAGTCCTACACTTATAAGGAAAAAAAGAAGTCATCGTTGAAGAATTTAGGAGGATCTCAAGTTTCAGAAAAGGCCATGTTCGGGCCAATGAATTTTGTTAAAGTGAATATATATGAAGGGTATTGATATGTGTTTTAGGAAGTGTTTAGCAGTAAAGAGGGATCATTATAATGTTCACAAGGGAAGTAGAGTGGTTTCTTAAAATCCTATAAGACTTATAAGGAGGAAAGAGGGTGGCTAAGAAAGGTATGAGCATGATGTTACTTCACATTTGAGGCAATGCCATGCAGGTTGATGTTATTAGGGTATGCGCGCAAGCTAGTAGATTTTATTCATTTGAAACAGATGGTCCTATAAGAAAACTAACCTAGTAATGTCTTTTTTTGAGTAATTTGGGAAAAGCAAGTTGCAAGTACCAATATGGATGTAACCGTATCAAGGAACTTTTTGTAGAACTCAATTCCTAAGAGGTCATATGAAAGAGAAATGTGATATAGATGTTACACTAATGAAGCAATGTGGCAAGACGGTCATTTATGATTCAAGACAACTCAAGAATCATGAGAAAAATAATCCAACACATGACTTAGAACTTGCGGCTGTGATTTTGACAATTAAAGATTTGGCATCATTATTTGTAAGGGGTCCGGGTGGACATATTCACAGACCAAAAGATCCTTCAATATATTTGCAAATAGAAGAAATTCAATCTAAGGTAGAGAAGATGGCTTGAGTTACGTAAGGATTAAGATATTGATATTCTATATCATCCGGGGAAGCTAATATTGTGACAGATACTCTTAACCGGAAATCTATGGGTATTTTGGCATACTTGAAGGCATATCAAATGTTAGTGGACAAAGAAGTTCATCGATTGGCTAGTTTGGGAGTGCGTCTTGCAGACTCTCGTGAGTGAGGGATAATTGTACAAAATAGGGCTGAATCAACACTTGTTGTGGAAGTTAAGGAGAAATAGTACAATGATCCATTGTTGTCACAACTAAAAGAGGGGATTCATAAAAATAAGACCATGGCCTTTTCTCTCGGCATGGATGATAGTACACTAAGGTACTAAGGGAGTCTATGTGTTCCAAATGTGGATGGTCTCTGGGAAAGAATTATGACTAAAGCTTACACTTTTAGGTATTCCGTGCACCCGGGTTCTACGAAAATGTATCATGATCTTAAGAAAGTCTATTGGTGGAATGATATGAAGATTAATGTAGCGGACTTTGTGGAGAGATGTACAAATTGTCAGCAAGTGAAGGCCGAACACCAAAGGCCCGGTGAGTTGGCACAGAACATAGAAATTCCAATGTGGAAGTGGAAAATGATTAATATGGACTTTATGGTAGGATTACCTCGTACTCTTCGTAAGTTTGACTCAATTTGGGTTATTGTGGATCGACTCACGAAATTAGCATACTTCTTGCCGGTTAATGCTACCGATACAGCAGAAAAATATGCTCAGTTGTATATCAAAGTAATAGTTAGGCTGCATGGCACTTCGGTTTCCATTATTTTTGATCGGGGATCACAATTCACTGCTAAGTTTTGGAAGAAATATCAGCAAGGTTTGGGTACTCAGGTGAATCTTAGTACAAGCTTTCACCCACAAACTGATGGGCAGGCAGAGCGGACTATTCAGGCGCTTGAGGATATGTTGCGCACTGGTGTTCTAGACTTCAAAGGTAGTTAGGAAGATCATTTACCACTCATAGAATTTGCCTACAACAATAGTTATCACGCTAGCATTCAGATGGCACCGTTCGAGGCTTTATATGGTAGGAGATATAGATCTCCCATTGGGTGGTTTGAAATTAGGGAAGCAGAGTTGATATGGCCAGACCTCGTGCATCAGGCTATGGAAAAAGTTAAAATCATTAAGGAGCGGTTGAAGACTGCTTAGAGTCGTCAAAAGTCCTATTCGGATGTTTGTCGTAGGAATTTGGAGTTCAAAGAAGATGATTGGGTATTCTTGAACGTTTCCCCCATGAAGGGTGTAATGCGATTTGGTTAAAAAAAAAAGGAAAATTGAGTCCGAGGTATGTCGGACCGTACATAATCATTCAGAGGATTGGTCAGGTGGCGTACAAACTTGAGTTACCACCTGAGATGTCATTAGTGCACCCAGTATTTTATATATCTATGTTGAAGACTGTAGTTGGAGTCCCGACACTCATTGTTCCGGTTGAAACTATTGAGATTAATGAGGAATTGACTTATAAAGAAATTCTAGTTTTTATTCTTGATAGGCAAGTCCGAAAGCTAAAAAATAATGATATTGCCTCTGTGAAAGTGTTATGGCGAAACCAGCAGGTTGAAGAGGCCACTTGGGAGGCCGAAGAAGAAATGAAGCAGAAGTACCCTTATTTGTTTGAATAGCTATGTAATCGTTTCTATGAAGTTGTTCCCTATGAATTGTGTGTCACTTGTAGAATTTATGCTAAGGGTGTTCCTTTCCGGTAATGTATTGCTTATAAGGCCACGATTGGTGTTGTTTCATATTATGTTGCTTCATTGGATTATGTATATGTTGTTAGGATTAGTTTCTGAGGTTCTCTGACAGGTGGATATGCCCAATTACATAGCAGAATCTGCCGAAATTTCTGAAAAAAATATATATTTTGGAGTTAGTCAAATTTGGGAGTTTGAGATGTGCGAAAAAAAAGAAGAGCTGTGTTATGTTAAGTGTTAGGGGGCGGACTCTACTCCTCATTCGAGGACGAATGATACTAAACGAGGGAGAATGTAAGGCCCCATTAAAATTTTTCTAGTGATTTAATATTGTGAAGTACGCCAACGGTATTTGGGAATAACGTGTTAGAGTATTAAAGGAGACCCATGGGATAGAACCACATTATTTTGAAATGAAAAATATATGTTTAAGGTGTGTTGAAACATACTAAGGACTTTTTTGAATGGAAAGAATTCGTGTGGAACAAGTAGGATACATTAAGTGGCAAGGATTCTCAATTCGCATAAGATCCTACTTCAAACGCATTCTGCTACAAACATATAACGACTTATAATGTGATCTACCTATCAAATTAAAGCCCTTTGAGTATAATTTGTAAAGCTTCAAACCGTTCGTCATTTGGACACTCCTACAAGAAGTTATGTTCAAATACCCAAAGGCTGGTCTGTAGCTCGCTACAGAGCTTTCGAGGCCAGGTCTGTAGCTCGCTACAGAGCTCGCGAGGCCAGGTCTGTAGCCTGATCCGGAATATTGGAGTATCCATTCTCCTATGTTTTAAACCCGACCCTATTTCGTTAAAACCCCTACCTTGGACCATTTTGAATATATTTTCTGACATTTTAAGAGTGAGAGAGAGGGTCCTAGAGGTTGAAGTAAATCTTCATCAAATATTGCTCTTCAATTCTCACTTAAAACCTTGAAGATTATCAAGAGAGGCACCAAGGTCTTCATCCCAGCGGTAAGATTCTGCACCCTACCCCTAATTTCGAAATTTATCTTTAGATGGTTAAGTAGCAAGATCATTTTGGGCATGAGAGTTATTTATTTTACATGAATGTGTTATCAAGGGGAGTAGGAAGATTTTTGAACTAACAATGGTAAAGAATGGGTTGTGGGAAGATGAAATCCTCCTTAAAAGGACCTTGAAACCTTAATGCACACCAAATGTTTGATAATTTGCTCAAACGAGCTAAAACTATGATCATCTTCCTAATTGTGGTTCAACTTGTTATATTTTCAAAATAGATTGAAGTTGCTAAGAATTTCGGATCATTTTAGAGTTTAAGGAAGCTCCATTGAAGTATGTTGGCTAAACCCCCTTCTTCTTAGAATCAAATCCCATTGTGTTCATATAATTAGAGTAAGTCCTTTATCATTATTGAATTGGCTATTCCTAATGTGGTTGTGTTGAAGGATGTTTGTTCAATGTTCATTCTAAATGCTTCATCATGTCATCTTGCCATTTGAGAAATTGTTCAAAACGCGGAATATGTGTTAGGAATGTTAAGACTTCATGTCAAGGTCAAAATAAAGGTTGTAGTGCCAAATTGTATTATTAGCCTCTATGTGCCTAAGGTTCTCAAACTTGCTCATATGTGAATCTAATGTCTTGAATGGGAAGCCTTATTGTTGAGGCTAAGGATAATGATATTTAAATGTAGAAAAAGGGGACTGGAACTATGAAATACGGCCAAGTGCCAAGAATGACTTTGTAATTGAAATCACTAGTGCCAATGAATTGAAAGTATATGAAAGAAGTACGATATGAAATAATTGACAGAAAAAGGTAATGTCTCAAGTGATATGGCCTAGCCGATCGGGTTGAGATCGGACTCCGTGTAAGAACACGATGGTATTGTGGATTAAATTGTGAAAATGGTTGATGTCTCAAGTGAGATGGCGTAGCCGATCAGGCCGAGATCGAACTCCGTGTAAGAACACAATGGTATTGTGAAAATGGTTTATGTCTCAAGTGAGATAGCCTAGACGATCGGGCCTTGATCGGATGCCATGCCGCACACATAGTGGTAACTGTGGTGGAAATGATAATTGCAATTGTGGATATGGTTGATGTCTCAAATGAGATGACCTAGCCGATCGGGTCGAGATCGGACTCCGTGTAAGAACACGATGGTACTGTGGATTGTGGCATATGTCACTAAAGATTACCCAACCTAATAAGATGGAAATTGACTTGAGAACTTATGTGATCCTTACTTGATATTTTAGTATTGTTTTGAAGCTCTTATTGAACTCATGAGTGTTTTCCCCTTGTATTATTGTCCATTATATTGATATAGTGTTTTAGCTTTACATACTAGTACTATTTAACAATACTAACGTCCTTTTTGCCGGAGGAGCTGCATCTTTAAATGGATGCAGGTGGTTACATAGCACACAGTCTTGATCGTAGTTAGTGGTACATCATCATCTTCTCAGCAGACTCGGTGAGCCCCATTTTATTCTAGGGTCATGTATTGTACCTTTTGTTTATATTGTGGTCACTTTTTGAGGTATAGCCGGGTCTTATTTCCGGCACCATCTTTACTCTCTTTTGTGTCTTTAGAGGCTCCGTAGACATTATGTGGGTTGTATATGGGTGTTGGGAATGTTAAATTAGTTATGTTGTGTTTGATCACTTGTTCCATTCGAACTATAAGAAATATGTATTTTGAGATTTAAAGGCGCAATGGCTAATCAAATGATTTCGCATCGTATGTATGAACTTCCTGCTGTATAATTTATGAAATCATGTCTTTTCTTTATCATAGGTGAATTGGATAGAAAGAATCTAACAGGCTTGCTCGACCGGGTTTACTCGGCTGAGCACCGGTCGCGTTCCTCGGTTTTGGGGCGTGACACCTACCCACTGATTATAGCTCGATGGTGTGAAAAATATTGTAATACTGTATATATGTAGACCCTCCGCTCTCTTGACTGGAAGAAGACAATACTCAATTGAATATGAAGTCCCGATAAGGGAAAAGACTGTAACTTATGAGACTAAGATAATGCATATAAATTCGGGAGTATGAACTTCTCTTTATGCCTCGTTATCAAATGCATGTAGTTACGAGATCATGCCAAAATGAAGGAAGAGCTTAACCTTAACATACCTGGAGTAGAAAAAATCCGTATAATATTCGTTGGAAAGATTGCACCGTACTCCCATAGAATCGTAAAATCCTGTTGCTATTACGCAGTATAATTTCGTATGAAATTTTTGCTTAAGATCGTTACCTTGCTGAATTTTTAATCCATCTCTCTTAATGAATTTGATCACAATATTGTATAACGTTTCTTGCTAAAGCTATCCGTTACTTTGAGGATGTAAATGTCTTCCTTTTTGTGAATTAAAGAAGTCTTTTGATAACATTCTTTATCCCAAAGAAATAAGGTGCTCATCTCTTGAAGTGTTGCCACCTTGCAAGTTGATTCAAGAGTCACTTAATGGATTCCATGTGGCTGCCACGTTGGGGAGTTAATTCTTATCCCATAATTTTCCACTTAATTCCTTAATCAATTTGTTAATCCCCCATTAATCAATAATTACTCAATTATCCATATAATTAAGAATTATCTCAAATTAATTAAAATACTATTCGTTTTTAACACACTTTATACACCTTACTATCATGATCATGTAGTACCTTGTATGGCACTAGTCCATAAATACCGGGTACTATAGCTCGGACCGTAGTTTTTTCCAAATCGACAATCTTCAAAGAAACTCATTTTCTTTGATTCGTTTACCCTTTAACCTTCATGACATTTCACTTATCTCCTATTATAAATAGCATAAATGCTTATAATCTCAAGATAATCTCATCCCCGAGTCTACGTCGATTATCTGAAGACGAAACTTTAACGTACGAAAATGCAAGATGTAACAATGCCATCATGTGACAAGCACAAGAATTTCATTATCAACTCTGGGTAACCAGTAAATTACATACCCGGTTAGTTAGAAACCTTCCATTTGATCAGATCCAAGAGAAAATCACAATACATAATATACTCCTCACGTCGGTAGGAAATATCCATCTCCAACTGTGGTAGAAACCATCGAGAACCTTACTCAAAACTCACCACCAGAGATCCTTACTCAAAGCTCACCACCAGAGATCCTAGCATAAAATACACCGCCATAAGGCCCATAAGCTGTTGTATTCCCTCTTAAGCACCACAAAAGTACCACAACCGAGACACCCACTCTGAAAAGACCTTATGTGAATTTAAAATTATTCATTTTAACTTTCTTATACTTAAATATAGAATCCATAGTCATACAGAATTCCCGCAAGTCCCGGCATCATCCAGTGTAAATAACTGATTCTGGCGATATACAAATTTCGAAAAATTTCAATTGACACATATACATTTTGAATCCATTAGAACCCTTTCGAAAGTCATCCACGCTGCTCAAATATAAATTGCACCGCCCAAACGGGCCGAACTGTGTATGCTCAATTAGCATAATAACACCCCGAAGAAGTAACCCTGCCTTAACGCAATCGAGAAAATTCATACACCGAGCACATTACATCTGTCACGAATAACAGCTCAACCCATTCCATGATTTCCATATACCCATGAAGTGTAACGTAACCCGTATCTAGAAATTTTATTACTCGAGTCATCCTCGATCTCAATCTCTTCAAGTCATAACCGACTCACACGTATGCCTCAAACCGAAACCAGTACAATATATAACCATGCAATCAAATCGGTGATAGTAGTCTCCCCCATTTGGCTCAAATTCATAGAACAAAACATTCCATAACTCACAATACCCATACTCTATTACTGCCATAATACCACAGTCAGTTCAACAAAAATTCTTCTCAAGCTTATGCAACACCAACTATAAAATACCTCAATCATCCGCTAAGCTCGCATTTATTTCTCTTGACAGTCAAGTCAACTTTATCAACCAGATTCATATTCAAATCTCAACACATACACCCCGCTGGTAGGAAAGAAACTCTCCACTCAATGTTATAAGGAGCACACCTACGTAGCTTACTCCACAAGAGATAACCCACCTGCTTAGCCTCAAATTGGCATCATGATATACCCTTTCGCAGCCACAATTACTACGCGATCACTTAATCTTTCTGAGTTTGAACTCATCAACAAGAGATGAAAATCTACTTTGCTCCATAATTAAACAGCATGACATATCCTTCACCATACTTACAACTCAAAACCGTCATCATAATTATCATATAGCCATTCAACCGCTTATTGAGCCACAAATTCCACTCATAGGGACACTACCAGACATATGAGTCCAAATGTACAAGTTCTCACAACTGAAACTACCGAGTCTAAGTTGCGTTCTAAACCTAGCCTCATGTCCCCTAGACTGGCCCATCACCAAAACACAAAATACACATCTTGAACCTCGTTCGTGGAATCACAAGTCAGCGATGCACAGTTGATACCGAGCGCTCACATGCGCACACGGATGCATGGAAGGAATTCAAAGAGTTATGTTTCAAGCTGAATCAATTCCGCACAATAAGGAAAGAAAGATGGGAAATTAACCTAAATGCCATGTAGGCTCTCAAAGATAAGTATGGACGTCATCATACTGATCCACAAGACTCTACTAGATACTTGGTCATGACTTGTAGAACCTATGAACCTAGGGCTCAGATACCAACTTGTCATGACCCATAATCCAACTAGCCGTGATGACACCTAACCTCACCCACTAGGTAAGATAAATAATAACAATCTGATTCAATTAACATTTAACTGACTCTAATACACTTCCCAAGGATTGGTAGTACAACTCATGAGCTTCTAAGATTAGAATTTACAAAGCCGGTGTGAAATAGAAATATGTCATTTGTTTGAAATATACATGAACAGATTTAAAAATTATAAAGCTACCTAGAACAAGAGGCAGTTGTGACTGGGTCGCAGGTACATCTTCAATTCTAGCTCCCACAATGTACAGCAACATCAATATCCAAAATTTGCACGCAAGGTGCAAAAGTGTAGTATGAGTTCATGTAACGACCCGACCGGTCATTTTGAGCATTTGTACTTTGCTCGGTAGTTTACGGGCGTGAGTAGCTCCGTATGAGGTATTTGGACTTGTGTGAATCGTCGGTTTTGGTTTTCAGGTTATCCGGGACTGATATGGAAGAATAATTCTCAACTAGGGAGCTTTAAATTCGAAAGAGTTGATGGTTTTGTTAGTTTCGTTGGGTGATTTTGGACTTAGGAGCGTGTCCGGATTTTTATTTGGAGGTCAGTGGTTGAATTAGGCTCGCAATGGCGAAAATTAAAATTTTGAAAAGTTTGAGCGGGAGTGGACTTTATGCTATCGGGGTCGGATTCCGATTTCGGAAGTTGGAGTAGGTCTGTAATATCGAATGTGACTTGTGTGCAAAGTTTTAGGTCAACCAAATGTGATTTGATAGGTTTCGGTATCGGTTGTGGAAGTTTGAAATTTCAAAGTTCATTAATTTCGAATTGAGGTGGGATTCATCGTTTTGATGTTGTTATGTGTGTTTTGAGGCCTCGAGTAGGTCCGTGTTATGTTATGGGACTTGTTAGTATGTTAGAACGGGATCCCGAGGGGCTCGAGCGTGTTTCAGATTGATTTCGGATCATTTTCCTTCATGTTTTCACTAATGTGTTTTGCTAGTTTCTGGTGTCTCACTCCTTCATCGTGTTCACGTGGCATGTATCGCGAACGCGTAGTGTATTTTGATGGCAGTGGCATTTCTTCATCACGTTCGCGTAGAGTTGGGTAAAGTCTTCTACGTGTTCGCGTGTGGGGGATTGCGTTCACGTGGTGTTGAGGTTTGGCAGCTGGGAGTTGGAGAATTCTTCAACGCGATCGTGAAAGGTGAGTCGCGTTCGCGAAGCTTTGCATCAATGTTCATCGCGTTCGCATGTGGTGTATCGCAAATGCGTAGTGCTTTTGTGGTAGTGTTTTTTTGTTCATCGCGAACGCGATAGAATTCCCGCGTTCGCGTAAGAGGATGCCCGGGAAGAAGTATAAAGTACTCTATTTCGAGGGTTTCAGCCATTTTTACATTTTAGGAGCTATGGAGCTCGGATTGAGGTGTTTCTTGGAGAAATTTTCATCACATGGATTGGGATAAGTGTTCTCTACTCGGGTTTAGTTATATTTCATGAATCTACCTTTGTTTTTGGTAATTGGATTGTGAATTTTAAAGAGGAAATTGGGGGGTTTTAGCCTAAAGTTTCATAATATAAATTTTTGAGTTTTGAACAACGAATTGGAGTCGGATTTGAGTGAAACTAGTATAGTTGGACTCGTAATTGAATGGGTTGTTGGATTCTGTAAATTTTGTCATGTTCCGAGTTACGGGCTCGGGTTGGGCTTTAGGCCGACTTTGGGCTTTTGATTCAAGATTTGATCTTTTTCTATCGGGATTGGTTCCTTTAGCATTGTTTGATGTACTTGACTTGTTTTTGGTTAGTTTCGAGCCGTTCAGAGGTCGGAACATGCGGGGTGGTATTTTGGAGCATCGCTTGGCTTGCTCGGTGTTGGAATTGGCTTGTTCGAGGTAAGTAACTCTTCTAATCTTGGAGATGAGGGTATGAACCCTGAATATACGTGTTATGTGTTTGATTTTGAGGTGATGCACATACTAGGTGCCGGGCGAGTGGGCGTGCACCTTGTGAACTGTGATTTCCGTTATTTCTGTGGTACTGTGTAGTTACCTGAACTTGTCTGAAATTATGAAATCTCTACGTACTAGAGTATCGAGCTGTGATTATGTTAGAAACCATGTCTTGGCTACATGCTTATCCTATTGGGACCCACTGAGGTCATTTCTATTGTTGAGTAATCTGCTTTCATTGTATTACATACTCAGTCATACACATTCACATGCATATCATATCTCAGTCTTTGTTGTTAATTATTAATGCATCATATCATTGTTTTTGGGTTGATATCATGACATTGTGATCCCAAGAGACTGGAGAGATTGATGACTGAGCAAGGCTGAGGGCCTGGTTGTGAGGATGATTATGGGATCGGGCTGCACGCCGCAGCGGGTCAGATTGGCTTACTATAGCAAGTGAGTTGTCCGTGTAGTACGTGAGTTGTCTGTGCGATTTCAGATATTGATATTATGGTACGTGAGTTGTCCGTGTGGATTATAGCGCTTGGGCTATAGGAGCCCCTCCAGAGTTTGCACACCCCCAGTGAGCGTAGGTACCTATTGAGTGCGAGTGTCGAGCGCCAAGTGCCGAGTGACTGGGAGGACTGAGTGAATTGATACTCTGAGAGTATGCATATGATCTTTATCACTGATTTGCATCGCATTTGGCATGCACACTTGACATACAGGCATAGAGATGCATTTTTCCTCAGGTTGTATAGTATCACGTCATTTATGACTTCTCATACATTTTTACATATGGGCATAGAGAGACATCTTACACTTGTTATCTAAAAGTAAAATGAAACATCTTATTTATGGTTGAAAGGAATTTTGGGAAAAATCATAGTTTTCAAACTTACTCGTATTTTGGCTTTGTTCGGTAAAAGATTTGGGTTTTCACTGAGATACTTGAAAAGAAATGCCTATTTTTATGGAACTGTGTACGAACTGAGCCTTTTATTTCTGAGTTACTCATTTATTACTTGTACTATGCTGTTATGAACTATTGTGGAATATTGGTGTTGGGCCTGACCTTTTTCTTAGCTCGTCACTACTTTCACCCTAAGGTTAGGTTAGTTACTTATTGAGCACATGGGATCGGTTGTACTCATACTACACTTCTGCACCTTGTGTGTCGATGTTGGCTGCTGATGTTGATGTGTTCGATGGGAGCTGGATTTGAAAATGTACCTACGTCCCGGTTGTAACTGCCTCTTGTTCGTGGTAGCCTTAGATCTATAAAAAATTCTGTTTAAGTACTTTTTCAAACAGACGATGTATTTATTTCATTTCAGCTTTGTAAACTCCATTCTTAGAAGGTCATGATTTGTACTACCAGTTTTCGGGTAACGTATAAGATCTAGATACTTTCTTTACTTAATTGCTTTATTAATTGTTATTGGAATTGGTTAGTGGTTAACTGGCTTACCTAGCGGGTTGGGTTAGGTGCCATCATGACTAGTTGGATTTTGGGTCATGACAAGGTGGTATCAGAGCTCTAGGTTTATTGGTTCTACAAGTCATGAGCAAATGTCTAGTAGAGTCTTGCGGATCGATATGGTGACGTCCATTCCTATCTTCGAGGGGCTACAGGACATTTAGGATATACTTCACATCTTTCTTTCCTTATCGTGCGACATTGATTCATCTTGAAGCGTAACTCTTTGAATTCCTTCCACGCATTCGTGTACGCATGTGAGCGCTCGGTATTAGTTGTGCATCGACAGCTTGTGATTCCATGGTTGAGGAACAAGATGTGATTTTGGCGTGCTGATGATGGGCCAGTCTGGAGGACTTGAGGCCGGGTTTTGAATGTAGCTTGAGCACAGAGATTTCAATCATGTGAGCATATGCTTTTATGACTTATAGGTCCGTTGGTGTCCCTATTAGTGGAATATATGATTGGATGACTATGTGGTGAGTATGATGAGACTGCGAGATGTGTTCAGATTGTTCGGATGTGACGAGAAGAGTTTACTTGAGATGTACCAAGGACTATGGGGTGTCTGATTTCTATCTTGATTTGGCGTATGGTTTTGAGTTATGGGTGTATTGAGGGATCTCTCATGTTGTTTGGTTGTAGAGTGAAGTAGATTCTCCTGTCTTGTTGATGAATTCAGAATCGAGAAGATTAAGTGATTGCGTAGTAGACATGACTGTGGAAGTGTATAGAGAGATGTTAGTTTGAGGCAAAGTAGGTGGGTTATCTCCTGCGAGATGTCCTAAGGTTGTGTGATCCCTATGATGTTTTGTAGAGAGTTCTCTTTTACCAGTGAATGATATATGTTGCACTTTGAGTTTGGATCGCTTGTGGAAGTTAGCTTAACCACCACGAGGATGAATGCGATATTTGCGGATGATTTGAGGTACTAGATAGTTTGTGTTGCATGAGAGGATAAAGGATTTAGTGGAATCTCACTGTGGTATTATGGTAGTAATGGGGTATGGTTATTGTAGGTAATCAGATGTTTTATTCCATGGCTTTGAGCTAAGTGGGAGAGTCTGCTATTGACGAGATGATTGCACGATTATGTGTTGTATTGATTTCAGTTCGGGGTATATTGGTGAATTAGTTATGACTTGCAGAGGCTGAGATCGAGGATGACTTGGGTAAAGGAATTTCTGGATACATGTTGTATTATACTCTATGGGTATATGGGAATCATAAAATAATTGAGGGTTTATTCGCGAAGGATGTAGTGTGCATGGAGTAGGAATTTGCTCGGTTGCTTAGGAGTGTGGGTTACTCCCTTAGGTGTTGGAGTGCTAATGGGGCACAAGTCGTTCGGTTTATTTGGTCGGTTTAATTGAGATTTGAGTAAAGTGGATGACTCTCGAGAATGGTTCTAATGGATTTAAGACTTATATGTAGCGATTTGGAATTTTCAAGATTTGTATATGACTAGAGACTGAGAGTTACATTGGATGGTGTCGAGACTTGTGGCATTTTTATACCATTGTGGATTATGCATTTCAGCATCAAGAAGGTGAAGGAAATAATTTTAGGTTCACATAAGGTCTTTTTAGAGTGGGTGTCGCGGTTGTGGTGCTTTGGGGCGCTTAAGAGGGAAGTCAACGGCTTATGGGCCTTAGGGCATTGTGGTTTTATACTAAGGTCTCTTGTGTGGTGAATTTTGGTTAAGGATCATGGTGTTCTAGCAAGGAGAAGTATCAACTTGAAGGCAATTTTGAAAGGACTTGGAGAAATAGGACACCTTGGTAGTAGGTTGGATCAACACAGTAATGGATATAATTAGTTCTTTGGGTACTTATGACGTGGCTATCTCTACAGGTGTTTCGTGGTGATGCTCTTGGGTTTTGGTGACCTGTGTGGCTGGGTTGAGTTAGAGAGATTCGGTTCTGATAGTTTGGTTATGTGCAAATGGGCTTCGAATAGTTCTCAATGGTTTCTACCATGGTTCGAGGAGTATATTTCCTACTGGCGTGAGGAGCATGTGGTTATAGTGATTTTCTCCTAGATGAAATCAAATGGAAGGTCCTTGGCTAATTTAGTATGTCGTTGCTTGTGACTCAGAGTGGAGTATGAAGTTCTCGTATTTTTCATATGATGGCATGGTATATGCGGTGCGTTGTGTGGGATTGAGATTTACATGAGCGAGATCACAATTCAGTTTTGAAGGGAAGGTCATAAAAATTCTTCGATAGCATGGACGGTTTCAGAGGACTAGGTGAATGATATTACTATTTGGTATGGCTTGATGAGAGTATACATTTCAGAAGGGGCAATGTGTTTTGATTTATGGATACTTCGCTGGTACTGTGGTACTCTCCTGATGTTGATATTCAAATTTTGCTATATGGCACGGAAGGATTTTAGAAGTAATTTTCATGGGATGATCGTGTATGAGAGATGTGTTAGATATTCTGGAGGTGGAGCTGGGATCAGATGTGGTGATTCGCGTGTTCTATGGATTTTGATACTGGTTGTTCTCAAGAGCAGATTGTTTCATGGGTATGGACTGTGAAGTCATGGCCTAAGCTAGCCAGATGATAGTATGTGTTATGGTTCGGTCATTGTGGGTTTTCGGAGAGTTATTTATCTATTTGTGGGTGCCCGGAGTCTATTTGGGGGTCCATTGGTAGGCCCAATTAGGCTGTGTATTCTACACCGAGCCGGATTGGTTGGCTCCATACTAATATTGTTGATGGATGTACCATTCGGTTGTTGTTGAGCTTATTCGTGTCCTGAGATGATCTGTGAGCTACTCTCCTACGCTACGAGGAGTTGTGATCCGTTGGTTATAAGCACACCTGGTGCGGTTCTATTTGGGCTTTATAGCGAATTTTGAGCGAGATGAGTAATTGGGTATTGCATGGTTGATGGCGTATGGGTTATGTTCTTTTGGGTTTTGTGTGGCATTGTGTCATCTGCTTCTCCATGGTTATGGTAATGCACTTTGAGTACTTGATGTCGGATTGTGCGTGGTTATTGATTTGAGCATGGTGGCTGAGGTATTTCATATGGATCTGTGTTTGGATGGGGTCACTCATTGAAGCGAAGTTATGTTGAGATATGATCCCTTGTGTTAGATTCGTGAGTTTTGGTTCTACGGTGTGTGATAGGTTCTTAGCATTGCGTTGTGGTGGTACTTGTTGAACTTGCGGGATGGTTCTCTCATTTGAGTCATTTTATTTCCATGATTTGAGTATATTTGGAATGTTGCTTATTGTTGCACGGATTGCATGGGTTATGGCTTTAGATTGTATTGATGTGACATGTCACTAAAGTGGTCATTTTGGATGAGATGAGATCATTGGACCTAGAATGGATACTATCAGAATTGATTAGAGCATGTTTGGAAGGATAATATCTGAAGTCGGCTTAGAATTGGCTATAGTTCTTGTCAAAGGAGAGAGAATTCCATAACTGGTTGATCTGGTTATGAGTTCTGCCTGTTTCTTTCATCAACGGCAGTGTAAGAAGGTTTTAGAATGAGATTTTGTTTGACATGAGGTTTATCACCGATATTGGGTGGTTTTAGCAGCTACTGTAATTAGAAATTATTGCTATGAATATTTGAGTTATGCGGTATATCATATGATTACATCTTGGATTATGGTTGCAGCTTGTTCAGACTTATTCAGTGTGTAGATGCGAAATTCTGGCCTTTTAGAAATTCCGGATGTTGGAAATTGGATTCTAAGGCTTATGGGCTAAGGTTGGAGTAATGATCTTTAGTTATCTGTGGTTGAATTTGACTCGAAATGGCAAAAATTAAAATTTTGGAAAGTTTGACTGGGAGCGGACTTTTTGATATCGGGGTCGGATTCCGATTCCGAAAGTTGGAGCAGGTATGTAATGTCGAATGTGACTTGTGTGCAAAATTTGAGGTCAATTGGACGTGATTTGATAGGTTTCGGCATCGGTTGTGGAAGTTTGAAGTTTCAAAGTTCATTGATTTCGAGTTGAAGTGTGATTCGTCGTTTCAATGTTGTTACGTGTGTTTTGAGGCCTCGAGTAGGTTCGTGTTATGTTATGGGACTTTTTGGTATGTTAGGACGGGGTCCCGACGGGCTCGGGCGTGTTTCGGGTTGATTTCGGATCATTTTCCTTCATGTTTTCACTGCTGTGTTCTGCTGGTTTCTGGTGTCTCAGTCCTTCATCGTGTTCGCATGGCATGTATCGCGAATGCGTAGTGTATTTTGATGGCAGTGGAATTTCTTCATCGCATTCTCGAATATCTGTCCGCGTTCGCGTGTGGGGGATTTCGTTCGCATGGTGTGGAGGTTTGGCAGCTGGGAGTTGGAGAATTCTTAAACGCGATCGCGAAAGGTGAGTCGCGTTCGCGAAGCTTTGCATCAATGGTCATCACGTTCGCGTGGGGTGTATCGCAAATGCGTAGTGCTTTTAGTGGCAGTGTTTTTTTGTTCATCGCGAACGCGATGGACTTCTCGCGTTCGCGTAAGAGGATGCCTTGGCAGAAGTATAAAGTACTCTATTTCGAGGGTTTTGGCCATTTTTACATTTTGGGAGCTATGGAGCTCTGATTGAGGCGATTCTTGGAGCAATTTTCATCACAAGGATTGGGGTAAGTGTTCTCTACTTGATTTTGGTTATATTTCATGAATCTTCCTTCGTTTTTGGTAATTGGATTGTGAATTGTAAAGAGGAAATTGGGGGTTTTGGCCTAAAGTTTCATAATATGAATTTTTGAGTTTTGAACATCGAATTGGAGTCGTATTTGAGTGAAACTAGTATGGTTGGACTCGTAATTAAATGGGTTGTTAGATTTTGTAAATTTTGTCGGGTTTCGAGGTTTGGGCCCGGGTTATGCTTTTGGCTGATTTTGGGCTTTTGATTTAAGGTTTGATCTTTTTCGATCGGGATTGGTTCCTTTAGCATTGTTTGATGTACTTGAGTTGTTTTTGGTTAGTTTCGAGCCGTTCAGAGGTCGGAACGCGCGGGGTGGCATTTTGGAGCATCGCTTGGCTTGCTCGGTGTTGGAATTGGCTTGTTCGAGGTAAGTAACTCTTCTAATCTTGGAGCTGAGGGTATGAACCCTGAATATATGTGTTATGTGTTTGATTTTGAGGTGATGCACATGCTAGGTGCCGGGCGAGTGGGCGTGCACCGTGTGAACTGTGATTTCCGTTATTTCTGTGGTATTGTGTAGTTACCTGAACTTGTCTGAAATTATGAAATCTCTACGTACTAGAGTATCGAGCTGTGATTATGTTAGAAACCATGTCTTGGCTACATGCGTATCCCGTTGGGACCCACTGAGGTCATTTCTGTTATTGAATAATTTGCTTTCATTATATTACATACTCAGTCATATGCATTCACATGCATATCATTTCTTAGTCTCTATTGTTATTTATTGATGCATCATATAATTATTTTTGAGCTGGTATCATGACATTGTGAGCCCGAGAGACTGGAGAGATTGATGACTGAGTGAGGCCGAGGGCCTAGTTGTGAGGATGATTATGGGATCGGGCTGCACATCGTAGCGGGTCAGGTTGGCTTACTATAGCACGTGAGTTGTCCGTGCAGCACATGAGTTGTCCGTGCGATTCCATATATTGATATTATGGCACGTGAGTTGTCCGTTCAGCACGTGAGTTGTCCGTGCGGATTATAGTGCTTGGGTTGTAGGAGCCCCTTCGGAGTCTGCACACCCCTAGGGAGCGCAGGTACCTACTGAGTACGAGCGCCGAGTGCCGAGTGACTGGAAGGACTGAGTGAATTGATACTCTGAGAGTATGCATATGATCTTTATCACTGATTTGCATTGCATTTGGCATGCACACTTGACATACAGGCATAGAGACGTATTATTTCTCATGTTGTATAGTATTACGTCATTTATGACTTCTCATACATTTTTACATATGGGCATAGAGAGACATCTTACACTTGTTATCTGAAAGGAAAATGAAACATCATATTTATGGTTGAAAGGAATTTTGGGAAAAATCACAGTTTTCAAACTTGTATTTTTGCTTTTTCGGTAAAAGATTTGGGTTTTCACTGAGATACTTGAAAAGAAATGCCTATTTTTCTGGAACTGTGTACGAACTGAGCCTTTTATTTCTGAGATACTCGTTTGTTACTTGAACTATGCTGTCATGAACTGTTGTGGAATATTGGTGTTGGACCCGACCTTTTTGTTAGCTCATTACTACTTTCACCCTAAGGTTAGGTTTGTTACTTATTGAGCACATGGGGTCGGTTGTACTCATACTACACTTCTGCACCTTGCGTGCAGATATTGGCTGCTGATGTTGTTGTGTTCGATGGGAGCTGGATTTGAAGATGTACCTGCGTCCCGGTTGTAGCTGCCTCTTGTTCGTGGTAGCCTTAGATCTATAAAAAAATTCTGCTTATGTACTTTTTCAACAGACAATGTATTTATTTCATTTCATCTTTGTAAACTCTATTCTTAGAAGCTCGTGATTTGTACTACCGGTTCTTGGGGAACGTATAAGATCCAGATAATTTTTTTGCTTAATTGCTTTATTAATTATTATTGGAATTGGTTAGTGGTTAACTGGCTTACCTAGCGGGTTGGGTTAGGTACCATCACGACTAGTTGGATTTTGGGTCATGACAGTTTAACCGACCTCATGTACTCAATACGTAACAAACCTAATCTTAGGTTAAAAGTAGTGACAAGCTGGGACAAGGGTCAGAGTCCAACTCCAATAATTAATAACATCTCATAACAATACAATTTAAAGCAGCACAAGTAATAACTCAATAATAAAATGCTCAGCTCGTATAAAATTCCGGAAAAGCAAATATTTTCTTTCCAATATAATAGTAAAACTCAAATCTTCTGCCGAAAGTCACCGAAAATATGAGTAAGTCTAAAATCTGTGATTTTTCTTAAAAACTTTAACGACAGATAAGAAATCTCATTATCCGATGGCAAGAGGAAAAATAATCCTTTATTCCTACATATCAAGTATGCATGTCTAATGCAATGCAATACAATGATGAACTCATGTACTCACAGTCTGAGAGTACTCAATCTCACAGTATTGTATATGGTCAATCCAGCCCAGGGAAGATCCATCCCAAATATATATACATAATAACTGACATTCAGTCACTCAGTACTGTACAGGGCCAATCCAGCCCAGAGAACTCTATCCCGAATATAAATAATTAAGGCAACTCCATGCCTAGGGAACTCCATCCCAAATATAAATAAATAAGGCAACTCCATGCCTAGGGAACTCCATCCCAAATATAAATAAATAAGGCAACTCCATGCCTAAATATAAATAAATAAGACAATTCCATGCCCAGGGAACTCCACCCCAAATATAAATAAAAAAAGGCAACTCCATGCCCAGGGAACTCCATCCCAGATATAAATAAATAAGGCAACTCCATGCCCAGGGAACTTCATCCCAGAAGTGAATATATATGGCAACTTCATGCCCAGGGAACTCCATCCCAAATATAATATCCACTACGCTCACTGTGGGGGGTGCAGACTTTAGAGGGGCTCCTTCAGCCCAAGCGCTATAATAAGCCAGGTCCAGGCATAAATAAATAAAAATATGTTGCGGCGTGCAGCCCGATCCCATAATATCCTCACAATCAGGCCCTCGGCCTCACTCACTATCAATCTCTCCAGTCTCTCGGGCTCACAATGTCATGAAACTAGCCCAAAATGATGATATGATGTATCAATAAATAACAACATAGACTGAGTTATGATATGCAATGAATGAATATGACTGAGTATGAAATTACAGTTTAAACATATAATTCGACAGTAGGAATGACCTCAGTGGTTCCCAATAATACCACCATTTGCCTAAGCATGATTTCTAACATGAGTCACGGCTCAGTTTCTCTAACACTTGAAAACATCATGGAAAAATACAAGTTAATTGACTACACAGCTCTACGAAATCGACTGAGTCACAATTTCTACGGTGCACGCCCACACGCTCGTCGCTTAGCATGTGCGTCACCTCTAAACAAATCACATAACACGTATAATCAGGGTTCATACCCTCAGCTCCAAGTTTAGAAATGTTACTTACCTCGAACAAGCCGAATCGGATGCCGAGCAAGCTAAGCAATGCCTAGAAATTTCCAGTCCGCGCGTATCAACCTCCAAACGCCTCCCTATCTCCTCAATTCAAGCCAAACGATCCGGATCTATTCAAACTACGTGCAAATTAATCACAATATACTCCAATGCCTATAACTTAAAAATTTATAAAAATACCGAACTCCGCTTGAAACATCGACAGTGGGGCCAATGTCTTAAAACCCAACGAAACTCACAAAATCCTTTAACCCATTCAATTACGAGTCCAACCATACTAATTTTATTCAAAATCGACTCCGAATCGGTGTTCAATGCTCGAAAAATCATTTATGGAATTGTGGAAAGATCCTCCAATTTATCTTGATAAATCAATAATCTAACGCCGAAAACGAAGATTAATTCATGAAATATAATCACAAAGGAGTCAAGAACACTTACCCCAAGTTGCCCGAACCGAGCTCCAAAATACGAAAATGAAGAAAGAAACCAAAGACCTCGAATTATAGGTTCTTCATAGGCGTGTTCACTTCTGCGAATAAAATCGTGCTTCTGCGGCGTCGCTTTTGTGGTGAAGCTTATGTTTCTGCAACTGCCTTCGCTCCTGCGGACAAGAATTCCACTTCTGTGAAGAAGCTGTCCGCTTCTGTGAAGCAGCTCGCCCCCTCATTTTCCGCTTCTGCGGTCGAACCATCGCAGATGCGCGTCCGCTTCTGCGGTCAGCCATGCGCATCTGCGATCCCAGCCTTTTCCAAGCCAAAATTTGCTTCTGCGCAACCAGTCTCACTTCTGCGAGCTCGTACCTACGAGAAATGTTTCGCAGGTGCGATTGCATCAGTAGGCAACAAGTTCCAGCTTTGTTCTAAGTCCAAATTTTGATATGTTAACCATCTGAAACTCACCCGAGGCCACCGGGACCTCAACTAAATACACCAACAAGCTCTAAAACATCATACGAACTTTGTCAATCATATCAAACAATAGTGAAACCACGAATCACACCCCAATTCAAGCCTAATGAAAGCTAACAAATTCCAGCTTCTACTTTCGATGCCGAAACTTATCAAATCAAGTTTGATTGACCTAACATTTTGCACACAAGTCACAAATGACATAACGGACCTATTCCAATTTCCAGAATCGGACAACCCCGATATCAAAAAGTCAGCTCACGGTCAAACTTCCAAACTTTTTATTTCCTATTTTCGCTATTTCAAGCCTAATTTAACTACGGACTTTCAAAAAAAATCTAAACACACTACTAAGTCCAAAATTACCATACAGAACTATTGAAACCATCAAAACTCCGTTCCGGAGTTGTTTGCACAAAAGTCAAACTCCGGTCTACACTTTTCATTTAAGCTTCCAACATAAATTTCATTCATCCGAACTAATCCCGAAACCCCTGAAAACGAAATCTGGCAATACACACTGGTCATAATACATCATATGAAGCTATTCAAGACTTCAAATCGTTGAAATGAGCGTAAATACTCAAAATGACCGTTCGGGTCATTACAGTATCATTCACCATTTTTACCCTTTAAATACAGAGTTCATGGGAGAGAATTATAATCTAATGATATTCCTAATATGTAGGATTTTAGAATTGGTTGCATTCCTAATATTAGGACTTTGTAATAAATCCTAATATTTGGAGTTTTAAATGAGTAACATTATTTTCCCACGTTTAGATCTTCTTGAAGTTATAAGAATATTAACAACTAAAATGAATAATAGTATTATTTTTCCAAGTTTGTTCTTGTAGAAGTTGTAACAATATCATCCATGATTTGCGAAAATATATACCAAGCAAACTTTTATCATGGATAAGGAGTGCAAATTTTATACATGAAATAATGGGTAATACTTTAGAAGTTATCCCTTTCTTGAAATCACCTAAAATATTTGCTAAATCTATATATTGGACTTTAAAACAAATTAACATGTTATATCTAATATATGTTTTTAATAATGTAACATTATTGTAATTCCTTTCATGGTATTATATATGAACTATAATAGCATATTTTAGAACATAATTATTTGAGTTGTGTTTCTTCTATACATTTTTTATTGATTGACGCGAGGTTCAAGTGCAACGCATACACAAAGACTAGTTATTTAAAACAAGCATGATCACCTAAAACATAGAGTAAATAACTGCAATAATAAATTAAATTATATTGATAGTGTAAAAAATATATAATGTCAAACGAGTATATATATTGGACCTGTCAAACCGAGTTCAGAAATATGGGATTTTTTCGTATATGTGCTATTTTTCAAACTTATTTACCTGATGTAATGACCCGACAGGTCGTTTTAAGAGTCGTAGCCTCTTTCTCCCATTTACTGCTAGTTTTATGCTTAATAGTTGCTACGTGACTTATTGGGATAGCTGGTTCGGGTCCGGAGAGGTTTCAGAGTGAGTTGAGACACTTAGTCTCAAGGTTGGAAGCTTAAGTTGAAAAGGTTGACCGGATGTTGACTTGTGTGTAAATGGCTCCGAATTGGAGTTTCGATGGTTCCGTTGGGTGATTTGGACTTAGGAGCGTGTCTTGATAGTGATTTAGAGGTCCGTAGTTGAATTAGGCTTGAAATGGAGAAACTTGGAAATTTAGAAGTTTGACTGAGAGTGGTCTTTGTGGTTACCGGGCTCGGATTGGGGTTCCGGGAGTTGGAGTAGATCATGGTGTCATGTGTAACTTGTGTGCAAATTTGAGGTCAATCGGGCGTGATTTCATAGGTTTCGGCATCGAATATGGAAGTTAGAAGTTCAAAAGTTTATTAGGCTTGAATCGATGCGCAATTCATGGTTTTAGCGTTGTTTGATGTGATTTGAAGGCTCGACTAAGTTTGTATCGTATTTTAGGACTTGTTGGTATATTTGGTTGGGGTCCCGAGGGCCTCTGGTGGATTTTGGATGGTTAATGGATAAAAAATGGGACTTGGAGCATTGCTGAAGCTGGGAGCTTTCAAGCGTGATCGCACCAGTTGACCAACTTCAGGGAGTGAGGGTGTTCTCTGGGATTGATTTGAGGTTTGTGTATCACCAGTTGAAGATTCGGGACTCTGATATTCTAAAGATAGCATTCAGGACCCGTTATGGTCACTATGCGTTCCTTGTGATGTCTTTTGGGCTGACCAACTCCCCAGCAGCATTCATGCATCTGATGAATAGTTTATTTCAGCCTTATCTCGACTCGTTTGTCATAGTATTCATTGATGATATCCTGGTATACTCTTGTAGCCAGGATGAGCATGACAATATTTGAGAATTGTACTACAACGGTTGAGGGAGAAGAAGCTTTATGCCAAGTTCTCCAAGTGTGAGTTTTGGCTTAGTTCGGTGGCGTTCTTGGGGCACGTGGTGTCCAGTGAGGGGATTAAGGTGGATTCAAAAAATATATAGGCGATATAGGGTTGGCCCAGGCAGTCCTCAGCTATGGAGATTCGGAGCTTTCTCGGCTTGGCTGGTTATTATTGTCGCTTCGTGGTGGGTTTCTCGTATATTACATTGCCTTTGACCAAATTGACCCAAAAGGGTGCCCCTTTTAGGTGGTTGGATGAGTGTGAGGAGAGCTTTCTAAAGCTCAAGACTGCCTTGACCACAGCTCTAGTCCTAGTTTTGCCTTCAGCTTTAGGCTCTTATACAGTGTATTGTGATGCTTCTCGGATTGGTATTGGGTGTGTCTTGATGCAGGGGGTAGAGTAATTGCTTATGCTTCGCGTCAGTTGAAGCCCCATGAGAAGAACTACCCTGTTCACGATTTGAAATTAGCTGCCATCGTTCATGCATTGAAGATTTTGATGCACTATCTCTATGGTGTGTCTTGTGAGGTATTTACAGATCATCGGAGTCTCCATCACTTGTTCAAATAGAAGGATCTAAATTTGAGAGGGCGGAGATGGCTGGAGCTGCTAAAGGACTATGATATTACTATTCTATTTCATCCCGGGAAGGCCAATGTGGTGGACGATGCCTTGAGTAGAATGGCGGTGAGTATGGGTAGCCTTGCATTCATTCTTGCTGGTGAGAGACCGCTTGCAGTTGATGTTCAGGCCTTGGACAACCAGTTCATGAGGTTAGATGTTTCGGAGCCCAGCCGGGTTCTAGCTTGTGTGGTTTCTCAGTTTTCCTTATTTGATCGCATCAGAGAGTGCCATTATGATGATCCCCAGTTGCTTGTCCTCAAGGACACGGTTTAGCATGGTGATGCCAAGTATGTTACTATTGGGGATGGTGGGGTGTTGAGGATGTAGGGTCAGATTTGTCTGCCTAATGTAGATGGGCTACGTGAGTTGATTCTTGAGGAGGCCCACAGTTCACAGTATTCCATTCATCTAGGTGCCGTGAAGATGTACCAGGACTTGAGGCAGCATTATTGGTGGAGGATAATGAAGAAGGATATAGTGAGGTTTGTAGCTCGGTGCCTAAACTGTCAGCAGGTGAAGTATGAGCATCAGAGGCCGGGCAGATTGCTTCAGAGGCTTGATATTCCTGAGTGGAAATGGGAACGTATAACCATGGGTTTTGTAGTTGGGCTCCCATGGACTACGAGGAAGTTTGATGCTTTTTGGGTGATTGTTGATCAGCTGACCAAGTACGCGCATTTTATTCCAGTTGGGACTACCTATTCATCGGTGAGGTTAGCTGATATTTACATCTACGAGATTGTTCGCCTTCACGGTGTGTCGGTGTCTATCATTTCATATCGGTGCGCGCAGTTTACATCACAGTTTTGGAGAGCAGTATAGCGTGAGTTGGGCACCCAAGTTGAGTTGAGTACATCATTTCACCCTGAGACAGATGAACAGTCCGAGCTCACAATTCAGATATTGGAGGAGATGCTACGCACTTGTGTCATAGATTTTGGGGGTTCTTGGGATCAGTTTCTGCCACTCGCAGAGTTTGCCTACAGTAACAGCTACCAATCGAGCATTCAGATGGTTCCGTATGAGGCTTTGTATGGGAGGCGGTGTCGATCTTCGGTGGGTTGGTTTGAGCCGGGTGAAGCTAGGCTATTGGGTAGTCATGACATGGTGCAGGATGCTTTGGACAAGGTTAAATTGATTCAGGATCAGCTTCGCACGGCGGAGTCTAGGCAAAAGAGTTACGCCGATAGGAAGGTTCGTGATGTTGCTTACATGGTTGAGGAGAAGGTACTGCTCAAGGTTTCACCCATGAAGGGTGTTATGAGGTTCGGGAAGAAGGCTAAATTAAGCCCTCGGTATATTGGGTCGTTTGAGGTGCTTCAGAGGATTGGAGAGGTAGCTTACAAGCTTGCCTTTCCGCCTAGTCTATCTAGTGTGAATCCAGTGGTCCATATTTCTATGCTCCGGAAGTATCTCGACTATCCGTCTCATGTTTTGGATTTCAGCACGGTTCAGTTGGGTAGTGATTTGACTTGTGATGTGGAGCCGATGGCTATTCCGGGTCGGCAGGTTCGAAAGTTGAGGTCAAAGGATATAGCTTCAGTGAAGGTGCAGTGGAGAGGTCAGCCGGTTGAGGAGGCTACTTGGGTGACCGAGCGGGAGATGCGGAGTAGATATCCATGCCTATTTGAGACTATAGGTTTGTTTCTAGACCCGTTCAAGGACGAACTTTTGTTTAAGAGGGGGAGGATGTAACGACCCGACCGGTTGTTTTGAGAGTTGTAGCCCCGTTCCCCCATTTACTGCTCGTTTTATGCTTAATAATTGCTATGTAACTTTTCGGGGTAGCTAGTTCGGGTCTGGAGAGGTTTCGGAATGAGTTGAGATCTTAGTCTCAAAGTTGGAAGCTTAAGTTGAAAAGATTGACCGGATGTTGACTTGTGTATAAATGGCTCCGAATTGGAGTTTTGATGGTTATGTTAGCTCTATTTGGTGATTGTGGACCTAGGAGCATGTCCGCATAGTGATTTGGAGGTCCGTAGTTGAATTAGGCTTGAAATGGCGAAAGTTGGAAATTTAGAAGTTTGACCGAGAGTGAAATTTATGGTTACCGGTCTCGGATTGGGGTTTCAGTTGTTGGAGTAGGTCCATGGTGTCATGTGTGACTTGTGTGCAAACTTTGAGGTCAATCAGACGTGATTTAATAGGTTTCAGCATCGAATGTGGGAGTTAGAAGTTCAAAAGTTCATTAGGCTTGAATCAATGCGCGATTCGTGGTTTTAGCATTGTTTGATATGATTTGAAGGCTCCACTAAGTTCGTATCATGTTTTAGGACTTGTTGGTATATTTGGTTGAGGTCTCGGGGGGCTCGAGTGGTTTCCGGGTGGTTAACGGATGAAAAATGGGACTTGGAGCATTACTGAAGCTGGGTGGTTATATTTATTCAATAATTATGCTTCTCCATTGAATTTCCCACCTGGTTTGTGTGCTTTTGAGGTGTAATTTTGAAAGTTAGAGGCTAGGGATTTGGAGAGCCTAATTTGGGCATTTGAGTGCCGATTTGGTGTCGTATTTTGGTAAATTTTGTATGGTTGGACTCGTGGTTGAATGAGCTTCCAGATTTTATAACTTTTATTGGATTCCAAAATGTGGGTCCGGGCCCGCTTTTGAGTTGACTTTTTGACTTTTGATTAAGAACTTAGTATTTTCTTATGGAATTGATTCCTTTAGCTCATGATGATTGTATCGAACTGACTGTGGCTAGATTCGAGGCATTCGGACGTTGTTTCGCGAGACAAGGGCTTGTTGGAGTAGAGTTTTACACAGTTTGAGGTAAGCAACACTTCTAAGGTTGGTTCTGAGGGTATGTGTCATGACCCAAAATCCATTAAAGGTCGTGATGGCGCCAGACACCACTGTCAGGCAAGCCAAAAATAAATACTTAATTAGATTCTCTTTTTAATATTTTTGAAATTATATTTTTCTTCAATTAAATAGTAAAATATGGAACTTACATAATAAATAATAATATTTTTAACAAATTCAATACAGGACAACCCAAATCACCCCAAAACCCGGTGTCACAAGTGCATGAGCTTCAACTAGGAATGTAAAATAAAATACAATATTTGTCCGGAATACAAATTCGGACAGGAGAAATATAAATACTCTGAAGGAGACTCTGCTGGTTGCGGACTCGTAACGTGGAATGCAGCTCACCTAAGTCCCCGAAATAATCGTGCCTCTGAGCCCACCAGGCCACTAGACATATATGCACCTGCACAAAAATGTGCACCAAGTGTAGTATGAGTACATAAATCAATGTGTATCCAGTAAGTATTCCGCCTAACCTCGAAGAAGTAGTGACGAGGGGTCGACTTCGACACTTACTATGGGCTATAAATAAAACATCAATGATATAATTAAGAATTGATTATATAAAACGGTTGCAAGCTCGGGCCAAGGAGGCAATATCATTTAATAATTTTCCATTATTTAATAATTTATCTCGGGCCAAGGAGGCAATATCATTTATTATAAATTTCAAAGCAATCAATTCAATCATGCGCAAATTATGACGAGGTCGTACAGCTCGCTCCAACATAAATATTTAAATTGTGCACTGCCGAGGGTCGAACGGCGCGAACCATAGATGTATCTATTTAATCTGCCGAGGCGTTCGGCCCGCTCCACAAAAGATGAACACAGTCAATAGTCAATCAAGAATTCTTTAAGGAGCAATTATCCAAGGAAATGTCAATTCTCATTTAACGGTCAAGAAACAACGATGTTTAGCCTTTTTAAAAATCCATTTACCAAGTTCAATATGATTTAAGCAAATTAAATTAACAATAAAGTTGCAAATATCGCAAGTATAGCATGATTTGGGTCCTAGACAACCCGGACTTAGCATAATAGTAGCTACGCACGAACTCTCGTCACCTCGTGCGTACGTAGCCACCACAAATAGAAGCACATATCGTATTATTTCGCCTATGGGGTTATTTCCCTCTTACAATATTAGAAAGGAGACTTACCTCGCTCTGAAGTTCCATCACCGACTCCCAAGCCCTTCTAATGACTCAAACTGATGTCCAACGCTCCAAAACTAGTTAATAAACGTGCAAATCCATAAATATACACTCTAGTACTTATTATAATCCAATTTATAACAATTCCTAACTCCGCTTGAAAAGTCGATAAAATCACCCTCGGGCCCACGTGCCCGGATTCCAAAACTTTTCGAAGATAAACCTTATCCATATCACCACAAGCTCAAATATATAATTTATTCCAAGTTCCACATCCAATTTCGTGGTTAAAATCCAAAAATATAATTTCTAGGTTTTCTACCAAAAACCCCCACAATATCTACTAATTTCGATGCATAAATCCTTATACAAATCATGTATTTAACTTGCAATAGGTGGGAATCACTTACCTTGTGTTGTTTGATGAAACTCCCTCCTTGAAGCTCTCCAAAATCGCCTCAACCAAGTGGAAAATGAGAGAAGAAGAGCCAAATATTGCTCTTTAAAACAATCTGCCCAGCGACCTCTCGCACATGCGGTCCCTTGACCGCTTCTGCGGTCCTCCTTCATACTCCTCAACTCTGTATCTCCGGTCCCTTGACCGCTTCTGCGCCTTCGCTCATGCGGCTCCACGTGCGCAGGTGCGGTCCCGCTTCTGCGAAATTCGACCGCATCTGCGGTCCCAGCCTAAGCCACTTCTGCGACCCTCATGGCCGCTTTTGTGGCCCTAACCTCGCAGGTGCGGTTACACCAGAAGACAACAGCCCTCAGCCCTTCTTCCAAGTCCCAACTCGACCCGTTTACCATTCGGATTCCACTTGAGGCCCTCGGGACCTCAACCAATTATACCAACACATCCGCAAACACATTACGAACTCAGTCAAGCCTTCAAATCACATCAAACAATATCAAAACTACGAATCACCCTCCAATTCAAACCTAATGAACTTTGAAGCTTCAAACTTCTACCTTCGATGTCGAAACCTATCAAATCACGTCAGATTGACCTCAAATTTTGCACACAAGTCCTAATTGACATTACGGACCTACTCCAACTTTCGAAATCAAAATTGGACCCCGATATCAAAAAGTCCACTCCCGGCCAAACTTCTCAAATTTATCCAAATTTCCAACTTTCGCCCAAATGACCCCAAAATAATCTACGGACCTCCAAATCCACATCTGGACGCACTCCTAAGACCGGAATCATAATACTGAGCTATTCCCAGACTCAGAATCCCAAATGGACGTCGATATCATTGAAATGAACTTCAACTCAAATTTATGAAATCCTTCCAAAATGCCAACTTCCACAATAGGCGCCGAAATGTTCCCGGGTTATCCAAAACCCGATCCGGACATTCACCCAAGTCCAAAATCATCATACGAACTAGTTTGAACCTTTAAATCCTGATGCCGATGTTGTTAACTCAAAAATCATACTTTAGTAAATTCCCCCAACTTAAGGCCTTCGAAATTAGAATTTTCTTTCAGATTCAATTCTGAACTTTCCAAAATTAAATTCTGACCATGCGTACAAGTCATAATACCTGAAGTGAAGCTGCTCAGGGCCTCAACCCGTTAAATAACGTGCTAGAGATCAAAATGACCGGTCGGGTCGTTACAGTATGAAACCATGAATTAAGTGCTATATGATTGATGTTGAGGTGACGCGCATGCTAAGTGATGGGCGTGTGGGCGTGCACCATAGAAATTGTGATTTAGTTGATTCCCTAGAACTGCGTAGCTATTTTATCTGAACAATTTTGTTGTACTCTATGTGTTAGAGCACTTGATCTGTGATTCATGCTAGAAATCATGTTTAGGCTATATGCTGGTACTATTGGGATCCACAGTGGTCGTTCTATGTTGTTGAGTTATCTATTTAATTGCAGCTGTGTACTCAGTTAGATTCATCATTACGTGTCATATTTCAGTCTCTGTTATCGTATATTATCATATCTCGTATCATTGATTAGACTGCTTAGCATGAGCGTTGTGAGCCCGAGAGACTAGAGAGATTGGTGACTGAGTTGGGGCCGAGTGCCATGCTGTGAGTGATATCTATATATATAT
>AWOL01S0009718.1:4927-16093 GCA_000715115.1 Nicotiana otophora | reverse complement strand
GATTGGGTTGCACACCGCAACAAGCCTTATAGTTATATATATGTGGATCGGGTTGCATGCCGCAACAAGCCTTATGGTTATATATATGTGGATCGGGTTGCGCGGCGTAACAAGCCTTATGGCTACATATATATGTGGATTGGGTTGCGCGTTAAATAGGCCTTATGGCTATATGTGAATCGGGTTGCATGCCGTAGCAGGTATCGTACAGTGCTGAGTGACTAAGCGTGACGAGCGAGAATTGAGACTGACAGATTGAGTCCTCTAAGAGTGTGAGTACTTGGGGTTTCACTGTGTTGCATCACATATGGTATTCACATTGGTTTGTAGCTATAGAGACGTCATACTCTTCTTATCAGTCACACTTGGCATATTTTATCTGTGCTAAACTAAATTGTTGAACCTAGAAGCATGCCTACTTTTTTGTATTGTTAATCTCTGTATCTTTACTGTATTGTTTGAGCTCGTCAGTGCTTTCAAACCATGGATTAGACTTGTTACTTATTGAGTTGGTTGTACTCACGCTACACCCTGCACTTCGTGTACAGATCTAGGTGTTTCCGGGCACGCTGGTTGTTAATTCCTGGCATTTCATCAGTTTGGATATCAACAAGGTAGCTGCCTTGGTGTTCGCAGACCTTGACTCTCCTCCTTTATCTTTTAGTCTTGTTTATATTGCTCCTGCACATAAACTTTCAGCATATTATGTTGGAACTCCAACACACGAAAAGTTCCAGCAAAATATATTGAATATTGGAGCTTCTCCGTATGAACTTCCAACATATTATGTTGGAACTCCAGTACATCATAAAATTCCAGCACGTTATGTTAGAATCTCATATGTAAAATTTTAAACTCCAGCATATTATGCTGAATTTATTTTCCGGATTTTTAAGGATGTTTTTGTTCAAATTTTATCTTTATATGAACAAGTGGCTAAATTTCAATTATTTTTGAAATTATGACTATTTTTCAATTACCAATTGTAAATCTAGCTCTGGAGATCATTTCAAATATCCCATAAACTCATGGGATACTCACAAATAGATCAAGATGTGGCCGGATAATTATTAATATCCACAATATACTTTCATGGATATCAGATACATCCAAGAAAGTCTGCATCATCCTACGTTCGAGAAATACACGAATCACGAAGATAATCAAAAAAGAAGAATCAAGAGAGAAACAGAATTGTACGCACAATTGATTAATAAAATTACTTTATTCTTTTGTGATTGCAGTTATTTTTCGTGTCAAATATTTATTGTAAACACCCATGTTTGAGACAAAATAAATATATGTTAATTTAACTATTAAATACACACACACACACACACACACACACACACACACACACACATATATATATATATATATATAACTATGTATAGTAAAATATTTATAAATATATATAAAAATTAAACAAAAATTAGTAGGATCATGTGAAACTGCAACAGAAAATGGCATGGTGTGATAATGTACCCATATAATTAGCAGAAAAAAGCCATAGTTATATATATTGGCTGTAACGACCCGACCGGTCATTTTGAGCTCTAGCGCGTCGTTCAGCGGTTTGAGTCCTTGAGTAACTTCACTTCAGGTATTATGACTTGTACATATGGTCGGAATTGAATTTCAGGAAGTTCGGAGTTGATTTGGAAATAAATTTCTAATTTCGGAAGCTTTAAGTTGGAAGAATTAGCTAATATTTGACTTTTGAGTAAAAGATATCGAAATCGGGATTTGAAGGTTCTAATAGGTTCATAATATAATTTCGGACTTTAGCATATGTTCAAGTTGAGTATCGAATCACCCGGGAGCATTTCGGCGCTTATTATGGAAGGTTGGCATTTTAAAAATTTAAGAATTTCATAAGTTTGGTTTGAAGTGGATTTTGATGTTATCGATGTCCGTTTGGGGTTCTAAGCCTTGGAATAGTTTCGTTATGTCATTTATGACTATAACGACCCGACCGGTTATTTTAAGCTCTAGCGCGTCGTTCAGCGGTTTGAGTCCTTGAGTAACTTCACTTCAGGTATTATGACTTGTACGTATGGTCGGAATTGAATTTCAGGAAGTTCGGAGTTGATTTAGAAAGAAAATTCTAATTTCGGAAGCTTTAAGTTGGAAGAATTAGCTAAGATTTGACTTTTGAGTAAAAGATATCGAAATCGGGATTTGAAGGTTCCAATAGGTTCATAGTATGATTTCGGACTTTAGCGTATGTTCAAGTTGAGTATCGGATCACCCGGGAGCATTTCGGCGCTTATTATGGAAGGTTGGCATTTTAAAAGTTTAAGAATTTCATAAGTTTGGTTTGAAGTGGATTTTGATGTTATCGATGTTCGTTTGGGGTTCTAAGCCTTGGAATAGTTTCGTAATGTCATTTATGATTAGTGTGCAAAATTTGAAGTCATTCCGGATTGATTTGATACGTTTCGGCACAAGATATAGAATTTGAAAATTTGAAAATTTATAAGTTTGATTCGAGGTACGATTCATGATTTCGATGTTATTTGATATGGTTTAATGCTTTGACTAAGTTCGTATTATATTTTGGGACGTGTTGGTATATTTTGTTAAAGTCCCGAGGGCCTCTGGTGGATTCCGGATTGTTACCGGATCGATTTTTGGACTTAAGGAAAAGCTAGAAAATTCTTGATGCTGGTGCGATTGCTTCTGTGGAAGCCTGGTTGCAGAAGCAACCTCGCAGAAGCGAGATGGGCTTTACAGAAGCGGACAGGCATGGCTGAGGCAGGGTTCGCAGAAGCGGGCAGTTGGACCGCAGAAGCGAAGTCGCACCTACGGCGGATCGATCGCAGAAGCGAAAAGTGTGAGGGAGGGTTGTTTCGCAGAAGCGGCAGTGTTGCCGCAAAAGCGAGTCCGCAAAACGAACCTTTTATCCGCAGAAGCGAGGGACTCTGCAGAAGTGAGGAGGAGCATCGCATCTGCGGAGCCGCAGAAGCAGCTAATGGACTGCAGATGAGAAAGGTCGTTGGGCAGTGTGTTCTTTTAAGAACGGGATTTGGCCCATTTTGCTTTCATTCTCTCTTGGTTTGGACGATTTTTGGAGAGAGTCAAGTGGAGGTTTTTATCATCTATGGCAAGGTAAGTTATTCCCACCTATTGTGAGTTAAATACATGGATTCCATAAGGATTTAAACATGAAAATTAGTAAAAATTTAAAATTTTGGTTGAAAACCTAGAATTTGGTATTTTTTGGATTTTGACCATGAAATTGGACATGGAATTAGGAATAAATTATATATTTGAGTTCATGGTGTTATGGGTAAGGTTTATCGTTAAAAGAATTGGAATCCCGGAACGTTGACTTTATCGACTTTTCGAGTGGAGTTGGGGATTGTTATTAATTGATTAATTATGAGTAATATAGTATATATTTATGGATTTGCACATTTGTTTGACTAGTTTTGAAGAGACAGGCATCGGGTTGAGGTGTTTGAGTGGCTTTGGAGCCGGTTATGGAATTTCGAAGTGAGGTAAGTCTCTTGTCTAATCTTTTGAGGAGGAAACTACCCCTAGGTGATATTTATTATTATTTGCAACTAGTTGTGGGTGCTACGTACGCACAAGGTGACGAGAATCCGTACGTAGTTAAAGCATGTTTATGTCCGGGTAGACATAGGACTTTATCATATAATAATTAAATTATTTGAACTCGTTCTGCTGGCTTAATTAATTAAGGTTATAACTGAATATGATTTAGAAATAAATATAGATATAATAGGTCGAGCCTTAACACTTTGAGTTGTGGGCGAATTATTTTAAAAACGGTAAAGATTATATTCGTCTTGTGCTCAGGTACTGTATTGTAAATACGTGTCTCGTAATTCGGTAACTTTTTTTCTTTCTTGTGGAGCGGGCCGAACGCCTCGACAGTATATAGATGCATCTATGGTTCGTGCCGCATAACCCTCGGCAATGTACACATTATTCTGGATCGGTCCAAACGACCTCGACAAAATCGTGCGTTATATCGCTAGTAGTCCGAATGTTCACGAGATAAACCTTCCACTGATGCCCGACATTTTATGGTATTCTTTATTTATTTGGTATTGACACTTGGCATTTTCTGAGCTTTAAGGTAGAATACAATATCGAGAAATTTATACTTTAAAAGTAATAATTGAAGAATTATGAAATTCAGATTTATTCCACTATTGTTGTGCACTTTATATCTGTTATGAATTATCATATTATTTATTTGGACCTCTAGTAAGTGTCGATGTCGACCCCTCATCACTACTTCTTCGGGGTTAGGCTAGATACTTACTGGGTACGCGTTGATTTACGTACTCACGTTGCACTTCTGCACTAAATATGCAGGATCTGACAGGTCATTTGGTGATCATCTTGGCGCGTAGGCGCATCTGTTGAGGAGACTTTACGTGAGCTGCAACTTAGGCTACGCATCGCAGTCCACCGAGTCTGCATCGTACTATTTATTTTATCATGTCTTATTTATATTTTGGGTCGATGTATTATTATTGTACTCCTTAGAAAATATTCATGTACTTCTGACACCGGGTTTTGAGGGTTCCTATGGGTTGTTCGTTATTGTAGTTGTGTAAATATTATCATTTACCCTGTGAGTTCTATTTCATACGATTTAATTAAGGAAAATTATGATTTCAAAATACTAAATTGAGTAATTAAGTTGATCAATTATAGTTCGCTTGCCTGACGGCGGTGTTAGGCGCCATCACGACCTTTAGTGAATTTTGGGTCATGACATTGGCACCGGTTAGCGAATAAATGTATTTCACAATAATAATGTATATATCAAAATGTATATCACAATTTTATTTTTCTTCTTTGTGTATATCAAAATGTGTATCATAATTTTATTATAAATATAGTTATCTTCAATTTATTTTTGTCTCTATATCCAAGTGTATAATATAAAATAATTATATTATTCGTATATCAAAGTGTATAACACATCAAATAATATGTATATCAAAATGTATATCACAACTTTATTTTCCTTCTTTGTACATATCAAAAAACAATTCCTTTATATATCTTAGTGTATAACACATAATTTTTTATGAATATACACATATATATATATATATATATATGCATGCTAGAGGTACATTGATATACAGGGATGTGAATTAGAACTATTTTTTTAGTTTAGAAAAAGAAAAAAAGATGAAAGAAAAAAGAAAAAAGTTCTGGACGAAGCCCCCTCATTTCCCCAAACCATGATCTCTGACCCAAAAAATCAAATGTAGATACCTTGTCTAAAGTAGAAAAAGGAAGAAAAGTCGTTGGGCTTCATCTTGGGGCTTAAGGGCACGCTTCTCATGTCGGTTCAAAGTCTATTTCATAGGCGTTTGATTAATTCTTATGGACTGAATTTGTTATTGACAGGTAAGGCGAGTGAATTCGTAATTGAAAAGCAAGGCGACAACAAAGAGGGGGAGAGAGAATAAATAGGGAAATAAGTTTTTTCGGAAGAGAATAAACAGGGAAATAGATTGTTTTTTGGAATTTGGCTAAACAACGCCAATATTTTGGGGCTTCCTTTGCCAAATGTAATCTAAGGATAAAAGTTTACTAATTCCTATTATATGTTGTCATCCGGTGTCAATTTTCCCCCTCTAATCCACCCCTGATAGCTTGGCCCATTTAGGAGTAAGAAGAAATTAATTAATTAGGTGTTAAAAAGTCAAGTCAAAATTACAAAGTTGAATCATCTAACTCGAAGAAAATCACCCAAAACCTTTCATTTCACGTCGTATATGTCTATGGTCTATTGCTCCGTTCGGAGGAATTATTGAGCGGAAGAAAACAAAGACATGAAAATGAAAGGAATCATTAAAAGAAGTCATTTGCATGGCCTACAAGAAAAGAAATACAACCCAATGAACAAGTTTTCCTCGCCTTTTTTTTTCTTTTTGTATTTTCCTGGGTGGTTGGTCCCCATTTTTAATGCAACAATTCATAACTTTGCACCTTTCTTTGCCATTATTTGACAAGGTCAACTCTTTTATTTTCCACACATGTTATTTTCCACCCTACCTTTTGTGAGTGTGTTAGTTTAAAGACATCGAGATGGAGAACTTGTTATAAAAGTTAGCAAACTGAATCGAGATGGAGAACTTGTTATAAAAGTTAGCAAACTGAAAAAATTGTGTTAAATTTTGTGGCTGACAAATGTATATAGTTTCTCAACAGCATTAGGTTAAGTTACTTGTAATCTATATTTATATTTATATTTATATTATATTAAAAGTACGAAAACCCTTAACGAAATGTCGTTCGCCTTTTTTTACCCTCTAAAATAAATTTTATATTGGACAAAATAGTCATTTAATTATTTTTATAATATTTAATTAGGAATTTTAAATCAACTAACTTTTAATTATTTAAATCTAATTTCCTTATTTAGACTATGTAGAAAATCCACTACATAAGATCACTTAAATTCCACGAAACTAAAAACTAGCTTCCAAATACCCTAACAAATCACCAAAGCATAATTCGCCCAAGAAAGTTCCTGGTTGGAGGAAAGATTTATAGTTTGGAACCCCCAACGGCGTAACAAGGCTGGTGCAGGAAAAAAGGAGCGTGTGAGTTTTGCATGTCGCCCAGGTTCTTCCAGAAGTCCACATAAGTGTCTTTTGTTTTATTTTGTTGTCAAATCTTAATAGGCTAAGCCTATATTTCATAGCGCAGTTTTCTCAATTTCTGTTCTTTTTTAATCACTTTTGATTCGTAAATTTCCATGCTTAGTTGTTAATTGTAAAGTTTTCTTTCAAATAGTTATATATAGGTAGGTGCAATTCTCCTTTTTATATTTTTGTATATATAGTTATTTATTTGGTAAATACGCAATCCATATATATAATTCTTTAGGATGGGAAAGTTGTTACATATAGGCTATTTTACTACGTAAACTACTTATATTCATTAGCTTCCGACAAAAAAATAAATATTCATTAGTTTAGAATGTATCATTCACCTTTTTTACCCTTTAAATATAGAGTTCATGGGAGAAAATTATATTCTAATGATATTCCTAATATGTAGGATTTTAGAATTGGTTGCATTCCTAATATTAGGACTATGTAAGAAATCCTAATATTTGGAGTTTTAAACGAGTAACATTATTTTTCCAAGTTTAGATCTTCTTGAAGTTATAGGAATATTAACAACTAAAATGAATAATAGTATTATTTTTCCAAGTTTAGTTCTTGTAGAAGTTGTAAAAATATCAACCACGATTTGCGAAAATATATACCAAGCAAACTTTTATCATGGACAAGGAGTGCTTATTTTATACATGAAATAATGGGTAATACTTTAGAAGTTATCCCTTTCTTGAAATCACCTAAAATATTTGCTAAATCTTTATATTAGACTTTAAAACAAATTAACATGTTATATCTAATATATATATTTTTTAATAATGTAACATTATTGTAATTCCTTTCATGGTATTATATAATAACAAACAACAACAACAACAACCTAGTAAAATTCCACTAATGGGGTCTGGGGAGGGTAGTGTGTACGCAGACCTTACCCCTATTCCGAAGGAGTAGAGAGGCTGTTTCCGAAAGACCTTCGGCTCAAGAAAACAAAAAGACAGAAGGGCAAAGGGAGACAATATTAGTATCACCACAACAATCATAGGAATTTCATGGCATTGTATATGAACTATAATAGCCTATTTTAGAACCTAATTATTTGAGTTGTGTTTCTTCTATACATTTTTTATTGATTGACGCGAGGTTCATGTGCAACGCACATATACAAAGACTAGTTATTTAAAACAAGCATGATCACTTGAAAAATAGAGTAAACAACTGCAATAATAAATTAAATTATATTGATAGCGTAAAAAATATATAATGTCAAACGAGTGTATATATTGGACCTCTCAAACCGAGTTCAGAAATATGGAATTTTTTCGTATATGTGCTATTTTTCAAACTTATTTACCCGGTGTAACTGCCTTGCGGTCGTTTTGATAGTTGTAGCCTCGTTCCCCCATTTACTGCTCGTTGTATGCTTAATAGTTGCTATGTGACTTGCGGGGATAGTTGGTTCGAGTCCGGAGAGGTCTCAGAATGAGTTGAGACACTTAGTCTCAATGTTGGAAGTTTAAGTTGAAAAGGTTGACCGGATATTGACTTATGTGTAAATGGCTCCGAATTGGAGCTTCGATGGGTCTGTTAGCTTTGTTGGGTGATTTCGGACTTAGTAGCGTGTCTGGATAGTGATTTTGAGGTTCGTAGTTGAATTAGGCTTGAAATGGCGAAAGTTGGAAATTTAGAAGTTTGATCGAGAGTGGACTTTATGGTTACCGAGCTCGGATTGGGGTTCCGGAGGTTGGAGTAGGTCTATGGTATCATGTGTGACTTGTGTGCAAACTTTGAAGTCAATCGGACGTGATTTGATAGGTTTCGGCATCGAATGTGGAAGTTAGAAGTTCAAAAGTTCATTAGGCTTGAACCGATGCGTGATTTGTGATTTTAGCGTTGTTTGATGTGATTTGAAGGTTTGACTAAGTTCGTATCATATTTTAGGACTTGTTGGTATATTTAGTTGAGGTCCCGGGGGCCTCGGGTGGATTCTGGGTGGTTAACGGATCAAAAATGGGACTTGGAGCATTGTTGAAGCTTGGAGCCTTCAGGTGTGATCGCACCTATAAGGGTATTGGCCGCAAGTGCGAGCAAGGCTCCGCATATGNTACGCAGACCTTACCCCTACTCCGAAGGAGTAGAGAGGCTGTTTCCGAAAGACCTTCGGCTCAAGAAAACAAAAAGACAGAAGGGCAAAGGGAGACGATATTAGTATCACCACAACAATCATAGGAATTTCATGGCATTGTATATGAACTATAATAGCCTATTTTAGAACCTAATTATTTGAGTTGTGTTTCTTCTATACATTTTTTATTGATTGACGCGAGGTTCATGTACAACGCACATATACAAAGACTAGTTATTTAAAACAAGCATGATCACCTGAAAAATAGAGTAAACAACTGCAATAATAAATTAAATTATATTGATAGCGTAAAAAATATATAATGTCAAACGAGTGTATATATTGGACCTCTCAAACCGAGTTCAGAAATATGGAATTTTTTCGTATATGTGCTATTTTTCAAACTTATTTACCCGGTGTAACTGCCTTGCGGTCGTTTTGATAGTTGTAGCCTCGTTCCCCCATTTACTGCTCGTTGTATGCTTAATAGTTGCTATGTGACTTGCGGGGATAGTTGGTTCGAGTCCGGAGAGGTCTCAGAATGAGTTGAGACACTTAGTCTCAATGTTGGAAGTTTAAGTTGAAAAGGTTGACCGGATATTGACTTATGTGTAAATGGCTCCGAATTGGAGCTTCGATGGGTCTGTTAGCTTTGTTGGGTGATTTCGGACTTAGTAGCGTGTCTGGATAGTGATTTTGAGGTTCGTAGTTGAATTAGGCTTGAAATGGCGAAAGTTGGAAATTTAGAAGTTTGATCGAGAGTGGACTTTATGGTTACCGAGCTCGGATTGGGGTTCCGGAGGTTGGAGTAGGTCTATGGTATCATGTGTGACTTGTGTGCAAACTTTGAAGTCAATCGGACGTGATTTGATAGGTTTCGGCATCGAATGTGGAAGTTAGAAGTTCAAAAGTTCATTAGGCTTGAACCGATGCGTGATTTGTGATTTTAGCGTTGTTTGATGTGATTTGAAGGTTTGACTAAGTTCGTATCATATTTTAGGACTTGTTGGTATATTTAGTTGAGGTCCCGGGGGCCTCGGGTGGATTCTGGGTGGTTAACGGATCAAAAATGGGACTTGGAGCATTGTTGAAGCTTGGAGCCTTCAGGTGTGATCGCACCTATAAGGGTATTGGCCGCAAGTGCGAGCAAGGCTCCGCATATGCGGAGAAGTGGAGAGTATGCTGTCTTCGCAAAAGCGGACCGAGGGTCGCAGAAGTGCTTCCGCATGTGCGGAACTTGGAGCGCAGGTGCAGACCTTATAGACTTATGTGACTTCCACATAAGCGGAACTCCTATCGCAAAAGCGATTCTGCAGGTGCGGATATTTGGCTCGCAAATGCGAAAGCACTGGGCAGTGTTTAAAATACGAGGGTTCCGTGATTTTCATTAGTTTGGACATTTCAAGCTCGGGCTTAGGAAGTTTTTAGAGAGATTTCGAAGGGATTCTTGAGGTAAGTCACTTGTGGTTAAATTTATTCAATAATTATGCTTCCCCATTGAATTTTCCATCTAGTTTGTGTGCTTGTGAGGTATAATTTTGGAAGTTAGAGGCCAGGGATTTGGAAATCCTAATTCGGGTATTTGAGTGCCGATTTGGTGTCGGATTTTGGTATATTTGATTTGGTTGGACTCGTGGTTAAATGGGCTTTCGGATTTTGTAACTTTTATTGGATTCCAAGATGTGGTTCCGGGGCCCTATTTTGAATTGACTTTATGACTTTTGATTAAGAACATAGTATTTCTAATGGAATTGATTCCTTTAGCACATGTTGATTATATCGAACTGATTTTAGCTAGATTCGAGGCATTCGGGGCCGTTTCACGAGGCAAGGGCTTGTTGGAGTAGAGTTTTGAACAGCTTGAGGTAATACTTCTAAGCTTGGTTTTGAGGGTATGAAACCTAGAATTACGAGCAATGTGATTGATGTTGAGGTGACGCACATGCTAGGTGACAGGCGTGTGGCCGTGCACCATGTGATTTAGTCGATTCCCTAGAACTACATAGCTATTGTATCTGAACATTTTTGTTGTACTCTATGTGTTAGAGCACTTGAGCTGTGATTCATACTAAAAATCATGTTTAGGCTATATGCTGGTACTATTAGGACCCACAGTGGTCGTTTTTTGCTGTTGAGTTATCTGTTTAATTGCAGTTGTGTACTCAGTCAAATTCATCATTACGTGTTATATCTCAGTCTCTGTTATCGTATATTGTCACATCTCGTATCATTGATTAGGGCTGCTTAGCATGAGCGTTATGAGCCCAGGAGACTGGAGAGATAGGTGGCTGAGTTGGGGCCCGAGTGCCATGCTGTGAGTGATATCTATATATATATGGATCGGATTGCACTCCGTAACAAGACTTATGTCTATATATATGTGGATCGGGTTGCATGCCGCAACAAGCCTTATGG
>AWOL01S0009717.1:5023-40254 GCA_000715115.1 Nicotiana otophora | reverse complement strand
CTTCCCCGCCACTATGAGGAGCTCTCTATGATATCTGTTGTGGAGGTGGATGAGAAACTTCTTGACACGAGTGTATATCTAGACGACTCTCTAGAAACAACACTCATGTTGTTTGATAGCTTGATGATTGATGATGAGGTTGAGGAGATGATGCATATCCTAGATGCATCATGTGCTTACATGCAAGGAATACACCCGTTTGAGCCCCTGAATAGGCCAAGTGGTCCCCCTCCAAAGCCGTCAATTGAAGAAGCTCCAAAATTGGAGCTTAAACCCCTACCCCCTCACCTTCAATATGCTTATTTGGGTAGTTCTGACACTTTACCTGTTATTGTTTCTTCTCACTTGTCTAAATTGCAGGAAGAAAAGCTATTGAGGGTGCTACGTGAGCACAAGCGAGCAATTGGGTGGACAATGTCTGACATTAAAGGCATTAGTCCAGCTTTCTGCATGCATAAAATCCTCATGGAGGACGGACACAAGCCAAGTGTAGAGCAACAACGCCGACTAAATCCAATCATGAAAGAGGTGGTAAGAAAAGAAGTGATTAAGTGGCTTGATGCAGGTATTGTATTTCCAATCTCTGATAGCAAATGGGTAAGCCCCGTTCAATGTGTGCCGAAGAAAGGGGAGATGACTGTAGTAGTTAATGCAAAATAATGACTTAATTCCTACAAGAACTGTCACTGGGTGGAGAATTTGCATAGATTATAGAAAATTAAACAATGCCACCCGGAAAGACCACTTTCCCCTCCCCTTTATTGACCAAATGCTTGATAGGTTAGCTGGCCAAGAATACTACTGTTTCCTGGACGGTTATTCGGGGTATAATCAGATAGCTATAGCCCCAAAAGACCAAGAGAAAACTACATTTACATGTCCTTATGGCACGTATGCGTTCAAGAGAATGCCCTTCGGTCTTTGTAATGCACCTGCGACTTTTCAAAGGTGTATGATGGCTATTTTCACTGACATGGTTGAAAGATATGTAGAAGTATTCATGGACGATTTTTCTGTGTTTGGATGTTCTTTTGATAGTTGTTTGATGAACCTTGATAAAGTGCNAGAATGCCCTTTGGTCTTTGTAATGCACCTGCGACTTTTCAAAGGTGTATGATGGCTATTTTTCCTGACATGGTTGAAAGATTTATAGAAGTGTTCATGGATGATTTTTCTGTGTTTGGATATTCTTTTGAAAATTGTTTAATGAACCTTGATAAAGTGCTTGCTAGGTGTGAAGAGACGAACTTGGTGCTAAACTGGAAAAAGTGCCATTTCATGGTACGTGAAGGTATAGTTTTGGGGCACAAGGTGTCCAAAAGTGGTTTGCAGGTGGACAAAGAGAAGGTGGAGGTGATTGAAAAATTGTTTCCACCGACATCCGTCAAAGGCATTTGCAGTTTCTTGGGCCATGCAGGTTTTTATCATCGTTTCATTAAAGATTTTTCGAAAATTTCTTCTCCTTTGTGCAGGCTTCTTGAGAAAGATATGCCCTTCAAGTTTGATGATGCATGTTTGAAAGAATTTGAGGAGCTAAAGGGAAGGTTGGTGACTGCGCCAATTATCATTGGCCCAGATTGGGCGCAATCATTTGAGTTGATGTGCGATGCAAGTGACATAGCAATCAGAGCTGTTTTGGGGCAAAGGAGGGATAAAATCTTTCACTCCATTTATTATGCGAGAAAAACTATGAATCCAGCTCAGATGAATTATACAGTTACTGAAAAGGAGTTTCTTGCAGTAGTGTGGCCGTTTGACAAGTTCAGATCCTATCTAGTGGGAACCAAAGTCATCGTTTACACAGATCATTCAGCTATCAGATACTTGTTTGAAAAGAAAGACGCCAAGCCGAGGCTGATTCGTTGGGTCCTCCTCTTGCAAGAATTTGACTTAGAGATCCGAGATCGAAAAGGGACAGAAAATCAAGTGGCTGATCACTTGTCCAGATTAGAAAGTCGGAACCATGTAGCTGAAGGAGGGTCAATCAAAGAAACATTTCCTGATGAGCAGTTATTAGCAGTCACCTCAGGTGAAGCCCCATGTTATGCAGATTATGTGAATTTTATTGCAAGTGGGGTGACGCCACTAGAATTAACACCTAACAATAGAAGAAGATTCTAACATAATGTGAGGCTCTACATGTGGGATGAGCCATTCTTATACAGGCAGTGCGCAGATCAGTTGGTGCGAAGGTGTGTTCCTGAGGAAGAGATGAATGCTATACTGTATGACTGCCATGCTTCGCCATATAGAGGTCATCACGGCGGGGATAGAATCGCACAAAAAGTGCTACAATCAGGTTTCTATTGGCCAAAATTGTTTAAGGATGCACATGCCTTTGTTAAAACTTGTGACAGATGCCAAAGAACCGGAACTATCACAAGGAAGCACGAGATGCCCTTGCAAAATATTCTGGCAGTATAGCTTTTTGATGTTTGGGGGATTGATTTCATGGGACCGTTCCCATATTCTAATGGGCACAGGTACATCTTGGTGGCGGTCGACTATGTTTCTAAGTGGGTGGAGGCCATTGCTCTTCCTACTAATGACGCAAAGGTAGTGGTAAGCTTTGTAAAGAAGAACATCTTCACACATTTTGGGACTCCAAGAGTGTTGATAAGAGACGGGGGAACTCACTTTTGTAACAAATTGCTAAGTAATGTTCTTACAAAGTATGGAGTTAAGCACAAGGTTTCCACTACCTATCATCCCCAAACGAGTGGTCAAGTAGAAGTTACCAACAGAGAGGTAAAGCAGATTTTGGAGAAAACAGTAAGTGGGAATAGAAAGGACTGGGCCGGAAAGCTGGATGATGCATTATGGGCATATCGCACTGCATACAAGACCCCCATAGGTACTTCTCCGTACAGGTTGGTTTATGGGATGGCATGCCACTTGCCCGTTGAGCTTGAACACAAAGCCTATTGGGCGATTAAAAAGCTAAATATGGAGATGGACTTGGCTGGTGAGAAGAGATTGCTACAACTCAACGAGCTTGATGAATTTTGATTGCATGCGTATGAAAATGCCAAATTGTATAAAGAAAAGACAAAGAGGTGGCATGATAAGCACATCCAACATCGTGAGTTTGAGCTGGGTCAAGAAGTTCTCTCATTTAATTCGAGGCTAAAGCTTTTTCTCGGAAAGCTTAAATCTCGATGGTCAGGTCCGTTTGAAGTGGTTAGTGTGAAACCTCATGGTGCGGTGGAATTACGTGATACGAGTTTCAATGCGACATTCTTGGTAAAAGGCCAGAGAGTAAAACACTATTGGGGTGGTGACATTGCACGTCACAAGACCTCGATGGATTTGGTGGAGGCGCAAAGAACGTGTTGTGTCGTGCCGCGACGGTAAATCAGGCGCTTCTTGGGAGGCAACCCAAGCCCTGTCTTTTGTTTTCATAGTTAGTTCGTTTTTTTTTATTATATAAGAAAAAACAAACAAAGCTCCAGGTATGGGAAAATAGGGTGGATGCGTCGCATCCCCCTCAACAGGAAAAATTGACGTACTAACTGCACAAGGCAGTGAAGTCTCCCCATAGCGTCCACAGTCCAAAACAATTTCAGAGAAAGTAGTTGGGATGCGTCGCGTCCAAGTTCGCACGCATAGGTAAGTGTTATATTTTAACACAACATAATCCTAAAACATCCCAAATATTCCTCTTCCCAGACCCTCCCTCTTATATCACTTGAAACCACCGCAACTTTTCCCCTTCGTACCACCACTGCCTCAGCCCAGACGCGACAGGTATGTATCTTCTTCCTCGTTCTTTATTTTTCTTCTCTCTCCTAATTCTCCTCTCTTCTCTCTCTCGCTGGTAGCAACAGACTGGCCCAAATTCCCCTAGGTTAAGTTTTACCCATTTAAATATCACACATGTGATTAAGAGAGGATTGAGGCTGTCATTCCTGTTAGTTGTAATGGTTGCGAGATAATAAACTATAATTCGCTTCATCTCGTTAATTTTGGGAGGGTAGTCAAATTACCCGACTGATAGAAGAAACTAGGCACGACTGTTGCATATAACCTGTTCGACGAATTTCCTGTGAGGTAAATTTAGGCGCCGGTGAAGTCTGAGTAACCGAGCGACACTGGTATATGCTAGTGAATAAGTGTAGGGTCGTTTGTCTTGATTATGTATAGCATTGTCAGAATGTTTTGAGCCTATGATAGATTGTCTAAATAAATTGAACATCCGGCACATGCTAGACATCTTGAATTGTAAAGTGTTACTCCATTTGAATTGTGTGAGCTCTATGCATAATGATATGTCGTGAGAATAAGTGTGGGGTCGAGTGAGCTGCTATGTATAATTGAACATGGTTAGTGAGCGTTGCTCGGATAAACCTCATGTTGTGCATAATGATATCTATATAGCGAAGTGCTTATTTGTAAACTTGAAAAGAGTTATCATATCCATGCTGAAAGCCGTGGGCTATAGTCTCATGAAGTACTGAATGACATGACTATGCGAATGATTGGAAGTGCAAGTTGTTGCAACTGCTTTATAGCTGAACTTCACTGTTCTATACGCTAATTGTTGATTTCTTTGCATTGCAGGTACTTAGGCTCATAAATGGCAGCAATGAGCATACCGTCCAAGCAACAAGACAAAGATAATAACAAGGAACCGCCTTTAAGCTCTTATCATTCAAAGCACACCACACCTATGACCATGGTTATTTGCAACAATTAGGCTCTAGAATATACATCACATACACTTCCCTTTACTTATGTCATTCTTTAAAAAATATTCGAACAAAAACAACATGCTCACAACAATCCTAACCTCAAAAACCGACTCAATGTCACAATGCACTCATGGCTTGAACATCCAACATCATAGAGAAGTCTAATAACGTTACCTATCACTCGTGAAACCATGTGCCCTCATAATAAGAACATGTGAGCGATTTCAATCCACACATTCGAATTTCATGATCAAATATTTTTTAATGACTCACATATATCAAAACATCGCTCACTCTCACAAAGAAGTCAGATGCATGCAATTGGTACCATATGCTTGCCCTTAATGTAAATCTCTACTAATGTAAGCTCGCTCGATCTAAAATTAATTAGGACTTTTTCATGGTTGTAATGTGGGCTAAGGGACGGGTAGGATATATTTAAGGAATAGTGACTCACCCTCCTAAGCACTTAAACACATCACCAAATAACTTAAGTGCAAATTCTTCAACACCATTTCAATTTCACAAATAATATCACCCCCAAAAATATATCGTCTTTCTTTAAGCGCTACTTTAATTCATACCTACTAGCAAGAACAAGACAACAATTTATTCATCTATATTTTTCTTTCTTTTTTTTTCCAGATTTTTCTCTACTTTTTTTTTCAATTTCCGCTAGTGGTGTATTATTTTACAAAATAAGTGCACCCTTATTTCTTTCATTGGTTCCACTCAAAAGTCACCCCATACTTAGTCCCTTCTTACTTCTTTTAACGCTTATTTCACAATTAAAGTATTTTAAGAGGTAAAAGGATCAAAATATATCAATTAAGAACAAAAAGGGTATAGGCTTGTAATGTGGGTATCAAATAAATGTCTAAAGGCTCAAAATGGTTAACTAGGAATAAATTTCATTTATGATAAGCAACCTCCCAAAAAGCCTATCGGAAAGGCAACAGGTGCTCCAAATCCACAGAAAAAAGGAAGCGGACTGAGAAAGAGAAGGAACTGCAGACTAGGCAGTTAATTGATGAATCAGAGAAAGAAGAGGAGGAACCATTAGTAAGGAGGAAAGTGAAGAAGGGTATTACAACAACATCATTAAATCCTCCAAGAAAAGGGATAGAGATAAGATAACCTGTGCCGAACCAGAGAAAAGCCTCCAAGCAGAGTGACCAGAATGATAAAGGAAAGCAGAAGATTACTCCAGAATCTGAGTCCGAGTCTGATTCGGATAATGAGCTTCTACATGTCGACATGAGTGACGAAGATGAGGGTGAACCAATAGACCGAGCTGCTTGGGAGAAGAACTTTGTTAGTGAAAAGGCATTCCGAGCTTATAATAAGATACTGGGTTCAAAGAAGTACATTCCAGAAAAGCCAATCAACATCGGAGCACTTAAGAAAAAGTACCCAGAGTTTCTAAAATCAATTCGAGAGGTGCAACAATGGGGACCTATCTTGAAGGGCCACGGAAAGGCCAACCTCACTATCGTCAGAGAGCTTTACGCCAATTGGCATCACTCCAGGGGCAACATTGTGAGAGTACGAGGGGTAGATATTAATGTCTCAGCTGAAGCTCTAATTAATTTCTTAGGGGTGCCACACACACTAACAGATAGGTTTGACTCCATATGCAAAGCACCGGATTATGCACACATTAGGTCGGTCCTATGCCTTAACAGGAAGGATGCAAATTGGAAGCTTGGGAGTATGGAGTACCATTCTCTGGCCAAGGAATTCATGAGTGCGTTAGCACATGTGGCTCTAAATTTCATATGCAACCACCCAATGCCATGTCAACACAAAACTGATGTCCCTCGACACCAAGCACTAGTATTGTATGCTTTATTGGAGGGGATTCCTCTCATCTTGGGAGCCATCATGCATGACCAAATGCAGCGCACCAGGATGAACTACAAATGGAGGTTGTTCTTTGCAAAAACCCTATCGCTTTCTTGACAGAGATAGGAGTACTATGGGACAAAGAGAATAACGACATTGAGGATAAAGCTCCAAGACCATATGATGTTACTCATGTACTAGAGCCGAACAAGGGAAGGTCTTCTAAGCTCACCATTCAACAGTTGTTTGAGCAGATGCAAGCTGATATGCAAGAGAAAAAGGCTGAGTTGATAGCGACTCGTGTAGAGTTGAGTGCCACTAGAGATGAGTTGAGTCAGACTCGTGCGGATCTGAGCCGAATCCAGGCTGAGCAGGACACGATGATGAGGGAGATATCATTACTCCTCCGTACTCTAGTTAAACGTGCAGATATAGACATCTCACAATTGCTTGCATCGTCCACTGCTGGACCATCCACTTTTGCTCATCCTACAGTCCTTGAGGCTCCGCATACCATGCCAACTGAGGTCGCTGTACCACCTGCTACAGACTCAGCTCCAATTGGTGATAATAGGACTGTGACCGATCTCCCTATTCGTGAGGATGCTATTGCTAGACCAGAGGGATGATGAATGCCATGGATGATGATGCTCTTCCACAGACTACGGAGGAGCCTTCCACCTTGACTTGAGGGAGTTTCTTCTCACCCTACTTTACTTTATTTATGTGCATTGGGGACAAAGCACAGTTCTAAGTATGGGGTGTGGGGTTATTCATATTTTTATGGATGAATGTACTTAACTGTTACAATTTTTATTGATTTTGAAACTGTTGGGGGCTATAATATTAACTGGATTAATGGCCTGTAATAGTTAGTAAATTCATCTATATGGAGTAACTCTAAGTCCATTGTTGTGTGTAATCGTAGTAAGTAGCCTTATAAAAAAAATAGAAAATAGAGGACTTTTCCCGACGACGAACTACCTGGACAGTTCTCTCGAGGGATTAAGGTCCTTAGAAAAATACAAAAAGATTTTCATTTGATTTTTGAAATTAGTGCTAGTATTAGGAGATTGACAGAAAACTAAAGAAAAGCACAAAAATAGAGTAGTAGCCTTGAGTAGTTAGTAAATTTTCTTTAGGTAGTAATAATCTCCTGTAGTTTTTCTTTATGCCTCGGTTCTTTTTCATGGGATGTAGTTTGAGTCGGGTAATTTGTTTTCCTTTTAGAGTAGATTAGAGTTTAGTAAATAAATGGAAGAAGGAATATAAGATTCCTAGGGGCTCTTGACTTGTTTGATAGTAGCATATTTAGGCTTTGGCATGTGTAGTATCTTCCCTATGATTTTAAATTGTTAATGATGCCTTGCTTAGTTGGATAGCATGTTTTGTGACGATTATTTCTCGTTTTATTGACTTGTGTTCACTTTGCGCTTAATGATTAATATCTCGTTGCTTCGTGAATACTTACATTGTTTGAGAGTCGGAATGTGACCGTCCTTAGTGAGGCATGTGCCATGTATTGTACTTGTGTCTAGAACTTGGGTTGCTATGATGGTAAGCACCCTCCACTTCCAACCAAGAGGTTGTGAGTTCGAGTCACCCCAAGAGCAAGGTGGGGAGTTCTTGGAGGGAAGGATGCCGAGGGTCATTTGGAAACAGCCTCTCTACCCCAGGGTAGGGGTAAGGTCTGCGTACACACTACCCTCCCCAGACCCCACTAGTGGAATTATACTGGGTTGTTGTTGTTGTTGTTGTTTGATCTTTTTGAGCTTATTGCTTATCATAAATAAAATTTATCCCTAGTTAACCATTTTGAGCCTTTAGATATTTATTTGATATCCACATTACAAGTCTATACCCTTTTTGTTCTTAATTGATTTTGTTTGATCCTTTTACCTCTTAAAGTACTTTAATTGTGAAATAAGCGCTAAAAGAAGTAAGAAAGTGACTAAGTGTGGGGTGACTTTTGAGTGGAACCAATGAAAGAAAGAAGGGTACACTTATTTTGTAAAATAATACATCACTAGCGGAAATTGAAAAAAAAAGAAAAAAGAAGAGAAAAATCTGGAAAAAAAGAAAGAAAAATATAGATGAATAAATTATTGTCTTGTTCTTGCTAGTAGGTATGAATTAAAGTAGCTCTTAAAGAAAAAGGATATATTGTTGGGGGTGATATTATTTGTGAAATTGAAATGGTGCTGAAGAATTTGCGCTTAAGTTATTTGGTGATGTGTTTAAGTGCTTAGGAGGGTGAATCACTATTCCTTAAATATATCCTACCCGTCCCTTAGCCCACATTACAACCATGCAAAAGTCCTAATTGATTTTAGATCGAGTGAGCTTACATTAGTAGAGATTTACATTAAGGGCAAGCCTCTGATACCAATTGCATGCATGTGACTTCTTTGTGAGAGTGAGCGATCTTTTTGATATATGTGAGTCATTAAAAAATATTTGATCATGAAATTCGAATGTGTGGATTGAACTCGCTCACTTGTTCTTGTTGTGAGGGTACATGGTTTCATGAGTGATAGGTAACGTTATTAGACTTCTATGATGTTGGATGTTCAAGCCATGAGTGCATTGTGACATTGAGTCGGTTTTTGAGGTTAGGATTGTTGTGAGCATGTTGTTTTTGTTCGAATATTTTTTGAAGAATGACATAAGTAAAGGGAAGTGTATGTGATGCATATTCTAGAGCCTAATTGTTGCAAATAACCATGGTCATAAGTGTGGTGTGCTTTGAATGATAAGAACTTAATTTTGTTTTGTCTACTATAGTGATGGTTTGTTTGAGGACGAACAAAGGTTTAAGTGTGAGGTAGTGATGTTTGGCATATTTCGATATGTGTTGATGTTACTTTACTCATGTTTTAACCGCTTTTTGATGCTATTTGATCTTTAAAATGCCCAACATGATTTAATTATTAGTTTTATGACTAATTGATTTGTGTGTTATGTTTTAGGGTATTTGGAGTGCAAACTTATGAAGAAACGGTGCTCTAGCTAGAGGAAGAGGGGTTGGATGCGTCGCATCTAATCTAGAAAAAATATTAGATCTCATGCACCCTTAGCAGTGAAGTCGTCCCATAGCATCCGGCTTAGCATCCGCACCTGGGCAAAGCTGAGATGGAGGAACAAAGGGTGGATGCGAAGCATCCACTCTAGCATGCGAAGCTGAGAAGTGGAGGACGAGGTGGATGCGATGCATCCACCCTAGCATCAATCCCTGAAGCTGATTTGTATTAGAAATAGGAGGACTTTGGCCCACGACTTTTGTACGCAATATATAAGCCAAAAACGCCTCTTTTAGGTCATCTAACATATTGGGAAGGGGGAAAAAGCCACGACAAAGCTTGGAAACCACGGAAATCGTCTGGATTTCTTATTTCTTCCTTCTTTCATTAATTCTTATGCACTCTTGTGAATTATTTGATGATTGTATGAACATGAGTGGCTAAGAAACCTATTATTCTAGGGTCATGGGCAATACATGAATGCTAATGTTTGAAGTTTAATTTGACAAAGTTGATTTTATCATATTTGATTGTTTATTTAATTCAGTTTTTAATTAATTTGCTGAGTAGCTAACAGTGAATTACTATCTACGAATCTAGAGTTGAACTCGAAAGTGAAAATTCTAGATTGCATATAGAATTAAGTAGAGCAAGTTCTTGAACTCGGACATCGGGGAACGGATTCACAATTAGGATAGAAATATACCTAATTATCTTGCTCCGTTGAAATATAGGAAGTGTAAATGCATTCTTGTTAATCTTAATTCCATAGACATATAGGCATTAAGTTAGCTTGAATAGGCGAGTAAGAACTCGACAGATTCTTATGAGTAATATTATCAACAATTCAGATAAATCAATTAGTTATTTTAAGCTAAGAATGCAATATGATTGTTAGATAACCCGTGACCCTGGAATATTATCTCCTATTGATTGTTATTCGAAATCATTTAAGTGTTGTGGTTGATCTCTAGTATTTCATTAATTGATAGTTTTTAGGTAGTAAATTAGAAAATTATCTATTTTGTGAGAAATCGCTTGAATCGATAAGTTATTTGAGTTTGAGTTAGTCAAAAGTTAATCATAAGTCTTCGTAGGAACGATACTCTACTCACTACTATATTACTTGACGACCACGTATACTTGCGTGAGTGTGTTTGGTTGCACCACTATATTATAAAAGAAGATCTAAAATAATAAAATGTAATTTAAAGCATGATCGCAGAGATCAAGTGAGTAGTGACTTTCCATCAAGAATGAAAAGAAGGTTAATTATTAGCATAAATGAATTTCCAAAAGAGAAAATATACAATTTGATTTCTAGATTACTTCAATTAGATTTGTGCTAGCTTTTTTGGTCAAAAAATAAATAAGCCCTCCTTCCACCCACATCTATAAATCCATTAGGCAAGCCTTTTGGTTTACCACCATTCTTTTCATGTTGCAATCACACATATATAGAAGAAGTCATTTTTTTGGGATGGAAGTCCAGCGACATAACATGAGAAGCATGTTTGATATAAGCATGAAAATTATAGCATCATAAATCGTGTTATGTCGCTGATATCCATCACCAAAAGAATGACATTTTTCTGTTATTGGTACTAGAGTGTTACTCCATTTTCACGTACTGGGTTGTTCAAGTATGAGAGGTAATTAAGGAATTAAAACCAATGTCTATGTGATGTGGTGGAGGTATTTCAACCGAATATTGATCTATCAAGAAATTCGAGAATTGCCTTTACCTCCTCCCCATCTATATATATTTTTTGTTAATTAAAGATTATTACTATAAATGCTTTAGGTTACCATGATAATATTATTTCATTACCAGGAGGCATCCTCCATAAAAATATGTTACATCCTTCATTAAACTAGGTTCTACATTTTGGGATTCTTTTGTTCTTTCACTTTCATTCCCCACTTTGATATACTTATTGTAGGAACATTTTCATACGATAGGAATATTTTCCTACAGTCAATTAATCACCATCAACATCATTTTAGTTAGAAAAAATCATCTTCAAGAAACATGAGGAGTTATCAGATTTAACAATTATACTTTATATAAATACATAATACACAATGTGTAATACATATATATCATATAGTAATTATACAATATACAAATATTATTTAATACTTTTAAAATCCAACATAGAATAATTTTATTACAGTCTACCTTTAATTTATGTTATACTAGATACACGTATGACAAGGTGGGTTGCTCTGATGGTAAGCACCCTCCACTTCCAACCAAAAGGTTGTGAGTTCGAGTCACCCCAAGAGCAAGGTGGGGAGTTCTTGGAGGGAAGGATGCGATGGTCATTTGGAAACAGCCTCTCTACCCTAAGGTAGGGGTAAGGTCTACGTACACACTACCCTCCCCAGACCCCACTAGTGGAATTATACTGGGTTGTTGTTGTTGTTGTTGTTGTTGTAGATACACGTATATAATATATAATATACAATATATAATATACTACTATATATTATTAGTACGTAATTGTACAGAGAAGCCAAATTAGGTGATAAAAAATATACTATAATAGAGTATGAGTAAGGGTATAAGAATTATTTAGTTGGGTGGAGGAAGGACGGGGGAGAGGTAATATATTATGTACGTAAAAGGGAGGAAAGAGGTTAGGGACATTAAGATGTACTCCAATCTTTTAATGGAAAAATTGAGAGAAAATTAATATGGATAAATACGTTTTAGGTGAGAGAGAATCTCAAGAGAGATATATTAGGATAGTTTTAGGTAAGAGAATCTAAAGGGAGAGATTTTAGGGATATGAAAAGTTATAGATTAAATAAATTATATTTTATATAATTTTCTAAAAATAGTTGTAACTTATTTAATTAAGTACTAAATAAGTTGTATTACGTGTAAATTGTAATATTAACTTAAGATCGTTGCAAAAATCCATATACTTCAAATTCGAAATTCGCCTCTGGTATATATAATCTTCATAAATTGAAGATCGATCATCGATATATCTGTCAACAATTAAATAGCACATGCACTGGTATCCCTCGTGTACCTTGGCTTGTAAGCAAATTCCATTCTCATTCTTGACTTGTAAGTAACGCATCCTGCAAGATGAAAGGTTTCATCCATTCGGCTCTATTATTGCCATGCACCTTCCTCCTTTTTCTTCCTTATTCATCCTTCTTATTCTTATTCCCACTGCTTAATTATATAACGTCACAATTTCAAATTTCTCTTCGTAGGATGTTGTGACGGCACGTAGCCTCTAAGACTAGGTAAGTCAACAACATGTGGAATATAACTTAAATAACAACTAAAGTTTTAAAATCCAACAACTAGTACGAAGGAAATCTCCACAACTCAGTATATACATACTTGCCCAAAAACCGGCGAAATACAAATCACAAGTTCTATGAAGTGATACTGAATATCCCTATGCAATAGTGTCTAATAAAGGAGAAGAAAATAAAATAATCCAAGTGGAAGGGGGATTCCGAGACCTGTGGACACGGCAGGTATACCTTGTAGTATCAACGTACGGACTCAGCTTACTGATGCCTGGTCTGGTAGGAAGTACCTGGATTTGAACAAAAAGATGTGCAGAAGCGTAGCATGAGTACGCTACAACAGTACCCAGTAAGTGCCAAGCCTAACCTCGGTAGAGTAGTGACGAGGTCAGGTCAAGGCCCTACTGGAATAAATAAAAGACTAAACAAGTTTAAGACAGTGTAATAATAGCAGTAATGAAATTTAAACAACAAATGGCATATCAAGGTTGACTACACGGAACTAAAGCAATTTAATGCAGCACAGAGAAAACAATTAATAATATTCTTAGGAAGCAACAACTAAGGACAGGTGCAAAAATAGAGAAATGCCAACAAGAGTCACTACCGAAGTACCGCCTCGTAGTCTCAAATCACAAAAATAAATCTCAATCTTTCTTTATATCACCGCGGGAGCCTTCACATTTAGTTTTAAAAATTATTTTTCGGAAATAGCATTCCACGTTTTAGCTCACCTTATCACACCGCATGACTTCTAGTAGTTCTCCTCATAGCTACGCGTATCAAGCCCACCTTATCTCACCGCATGCATTTCAACCCCAAAACCTTATACCACTGCATGCGTATCAATATCACAATATACCACTGATCGCACCTCAAGTGCCCAGTATCACAACTTGCCAAAAGAAATCAATAATAATAGTATTTTTACAAAGAGTCCACGGCTCAACCACATTGTACCCACAGTCTCAACCATAACAATTGGAAGTGAATAACTCAACAAAATAGAATTTCACAACATAACACTTTGCCTTATTATGAATCACGGCCTTTAAAACTTAATACTAATTTCAACAACCAGACATTCCACAATTTAACAACATCAAGTAAAGGGTTCAACAATTAAATAATGAATACGGAATAAGAGAAACAAGAACTGCAACTAAACATAATAACAATTAGCAAGTAAGAGATACAATAAGTAGAACATGTGAAAATAGACTAATGATAACAAATATAACATGATAGGATAACTTAATTAAGGCATGGAAGAAATCTACATAGCTAAAACCGAAAATTTCCACATTTAGCCTATGTACACACTCGTCACCTTGCGTAAATGACTTTCACATATCACAACTTTCACAACCAACACAATTCCTAAGGGGATATTCCCTCACACAAGGTTAGACAAGTCACTTACCTCGCTCCAAAATATCGTCAATAAACAAAATACCGAATGAGTCAAGAGAGGGCTGGAACAAACTGTTCATCAAGTGCGTAAATGCTGCTTGGGCGTTGGTTAGACAAAATAACATCAGAAGGAATTCGTAATGACCATATCGAGTCCTGAAGGCAGTCTTCGGAATATCCGACTCCCGATTTTTCAGCTGATGATAACCAGACCGCAAATCAATCTTCGAGAACACTCTAGTACGCTGTAGCTGATCAAATAGGTCATCAATGCGTGGTAATGGATACCTATTCTTTACTGTAACCTTATTCAACTGTCGTTAATCAATACACATGCACATAAAACTATCATTCTTCTTTACAAACAAGACCGGAGTACCCCAAGGCGACACACTAGGACAAATGAAACCCTTATCAACCAACTCTTGCAATTGTTCCTTTAATTCTTTCAACTCTGCTGGGGCCATATGATATGGTGGAGTAAAAATAGGCTGAGTGCCCAGTAACAAGTCAATACCAAAATAAATATCCCCGTCGGACGGCATGCCAGGAAGATCCGCCAGAAATATATCTGGAAAATCTCTCACTATCGGAACTGTCTTAACGATAGGGGTATCAACACTGACATCCCTCACATAGGCTAGATACGCATCATATCCCTTACCGACCATCTGTTGTGCCTTAAGGAAAGATACCACCCTACTAGGAACATAATCTAAAATACCTCTCCACTCCAACCGCGGGAAACCTGGCATAGCCAACGTCACCGTCTTGGCGTGACAATCAAGGATAGCATGATAGGGCAACAACCAGTCCATACCCAAGATAACATAGAAATGTACCATACTGAGCAACAATAGATCAACTCTAGTCTCAAAACCACCAAGAACAACTAAACACGACCGATATACACGGTCAACAACAATGAAATCTCCCACAAGCGTGGACACATAGACAGGAGAACTCAAAGAATCACGGGATATACCCAAATATAGAGCAAACTAAGATGATACATAGGAATAAGTGGAGCCTAGATCAAACAAGACTGATGCCTCTCTATGACAAACTGGAATAATACTTATGATAATTGAGTTAGATGCAACTGCCTCAGTCCTAGCAGGAAGAGCATAATATCTAGCTTGACCTCCCTTCTAGAGCGACCTCTACCTGCCCGACCTCCACCTCTAGTTGACTGTGCAGGTGGAGTGACAACTAGTGTGGTAACCATGAGCTGAGAAACCTGAGGAGCTGGTGGAATACGCGGAGCCTGTGTAATCTGTGGAGGTGTACCACTCCTGAGTCCGGGGCAGTCTCTCACCATGTGACGAGTGTCATCACACTCAAAACAAGCCCTCGGAGGACGTGACTACTGAAATTAGCTCAGGCATGATCGGCTGGACTGACCACTGAAAGCATCCTATACAGGTGGTACACTAGACAATAGCGGTGCATAATGGGAAACCTAGGGCCTATGAGTGGCCGGAATACCGCTGGAGGTTGGAAGTGCTAAATAAATAGGGCGGATTACATAGCCCCTACTATGACGGGTTGCAACCGGGGCACGGGCACTACTGTATGTGCCAGAATCGCGAGGCCTCATGGCCTCCCTCTTCTCTCTTTCTCGGGCTCACATACCCTCCAATCACCTAGCGATATCTACTACCTGCTGGTACGGGATGTCCATCTCTAACTCTCGGGCCATGCGGAATCAGATACCAGGGTTCAGCCCCTCGATAAATCGATGAACCCGCTCTCTGACAGTAGGAACCAAGTCTGGTGCATGCCTGGAGAAATCACTAAATCGGACTGCATACTCTGATACGGTCATAACACCTTGGTGCAACTGCTCAAACTCTGTGCGCCATGCATCCCTGAGACTCTAGGGAACAAACTCCCTCAAGAACATATCTAAGAACGGAGCCCAAGTGAGTGAAGCTGCCTCTGTCGGACTACCCAACTCATACACTCACCACCACAGATAAGCCGCTCCCTTAAGCTGGAATGTATTGAAAGCAACCCTACTAGACTCCACAATACCCATAGTACGGAGGATACAGTGGCATTCCTCAAGAAAACCTTGGGCATCCTCTAACGCCAAAATGTTGAAAGTAGGAGGATGGTACTTCTTGTACCTCTTGAGCCTGAGCTGCTCCACCTCAGAAGCTGCTCCACCTCAGAAGCTGCTGCCCTAACCTCGGGCTGAACTGGGACAACCGGCTGCACTAAGTATGAACTCTGGTACCTGATCAACTTGGACCCGATGCTCTGGGGTACGAGCGACGAGTTCCTCCCCTGGCCTGTGAAGTGGGAGGAGCAAGTGGAATCAACCCCGCCTGAGCTAAAGTGCCAAACATACTCAAATATTGGGCGATAGTCTCCTAAAATGCATGGGTAGTTTCAGGCGTCTGAGGTGCCTGCTCTCCAAATAGAGCTACTGGTGGCTCCTCTGTAGCAGCTCGTGCGGGTGCTATGGCTGCACCACGTGGTCGTCTTCGGCCTCTGCCCCAGCCCTGACATCTCGCGGCTCTGGCAAGTTGCGCGGGTTTCTAATCATCCGATCCAGTTGTGTGTGTCCTCACCATCTGTGAGAGAATAGAAAGACAATGATTTAGAATTTCCAATTCAACAGATTCACACGATAAGGAATGAAAGAAGAGAAACTTTTCCTAACAGTTTCATAGCCTCCCAAAGATAAGTACAGACGTCTCTGTACCGATCCGCGAGACTCTACTAAACTTGCTTGTGACTCATAACACATATAAACCTAGGGCTCTGATACCAACTTGTCACGACCCCAATTTTTCCTCCATAGGATGTCGTGATAGCACCTAGTCTCTAAGACTAGGTAAGTCTAACAACATGCGGAATATAACTTCAACAACGACTAAAGTCTTAAAATCCAACAACTAGTATAAAGGAAATCTCCACAACTCAGTATATACATACTTGCCCAAAAATCGGTGAAATACAAATCACAAGCTCTATGAAGTGATACTGAATATCCCTATGTAATAGTGTCTAAATAAGGACAAGGAAATAAAATAATCCAGGTGGAAAGGGACTCCGAGGCCTGCGGACGCGGCAGGTATACCTTGAAGTCTTCACGTATGGACTCAACTTACTAATGCTTGGTCTGGTAGAAAGTACCTGGATCTGCACAAAAAGATGTGCAAAAGCGTAGCATGAGTACACCACAATGGTACCCAGTAAGTGCCAAGCCTAACCTTGATAGAGTAGTTACGAGGTCAGGTCAATGCACTACTGGAATAAATAAAAGACTGAACAAGTGTAAGGAAGTGTAATAATGGCAGTAATGAAATTTAAACAACAAATGGCATATCAAGGATTACTACACATAACTAAAGCAATTTAATGCAGCGCGAAGAAAACAATTAATAATATACTAAGGAAACAAAAACAAAGGACATGTGCAAAAATGGAGAAATGCCAAGAGGTGTCACTACCGAGGTACAGCCTCGTAGTATCAAATCACAAAAATAAATAATAATCTTTCCTTATATCACTGAGCGAGCCTTCACATTGAGTTTTAAAAATTATTTTTCTGAAATAGCATCCCGCATTTTAGCCCATCTTATCACACCACACGACTTCTAGTAGTTCCCCTACTAGCCACGTGTATCAAGCCCACCTTATCTCACCGCATGTGTTTCAATCCCCAAAACCTTATACCACCACATGCGTATCAATATCACAATATACCACAGATCGCACCTCAAGTGCCCAATATCACAATTTGCCAAAAGAAATCAACAATAACAATATTTTTACAAGGAGCACATGGCTCAATCACATTCTACCCACAGTCTCAACACTAACAATTGGAAGTGAATAACTCAATAAAATAGAATTTCACAACTTAACTATTTGCCTTAATGTGAATCACGACCTTTATAATTCAATACTAATTTCAAAACCATATATTCCACAATTTAACAACTTCAAGTAAAGTGTTCGACGATTAAATAATTAATACGGAATAAGGGAAATAAGAACTTCAATTAAACATGTATAGCAATTAGCAAGTAAGAGATACAACAAGAAGAACACGTGAAAATAGACTAATGATGACAAATATAACATGATAGGATAACTCAATTAAGGCATGAAAGAAATCTACATAGCTAAAATCGGTAATTTTCGCATTTAGCCCACGTAAACACTCGTCACCTTGCGTACACGACTTTCACATATCACAATTTTCACAACCAAAACAATTCCTAAGTGGAAATATCCCCACACAAGGTTAGACAAGTCACTTACCTCGCTTAGCAGTCCACAATTTAATCAATCACAACTTGTTTTTTAGAATTTACCTCTGTTCGATCCAAATCTAGTCAAAATTGACTCAATAATGTCAATTAATGCATTAGAAATTAATTCCATAACATAAAGGTTCGATCGTTACATTTTTCCCAAAAGTCAACACCCGGGCCCCCTCGGTCAAACTCGAGAACGGGTAAATTTTGACTACCCATAATCCTACGAGTTTAATTACGTGATTTGTGTTTGAATCGGAGTCCAATTTGACTCCCAAATCAATGAATTTCATATTTTCAGATTTTCAACAAAACCCCCAAATTTGTTACTTTAGATTCATCAAATTAAAGACCAAAACGAAGATGAAATCATGGAATATAATCAAAATCGAGTAAAAAATACTTATCCCAATCAATGTGGTGAAAATTCTCTCAAACATCACCCAAATCCGAGTTCCCTACCTCCAAAAATATTGAAATGAGATTATAAAAAAAACAACTCAATAAAAAACTAATCTGGTCGCTAAAAGCCCAATTCCCATCACTAAAAGTGCCAAAGCTGGTCGCTAAAATTGTGCACCAGAACCTATTTGCACCAGCAATTTATTTTTCACTCATAAGGCTCTAACTCTATCATACGAACTCAGAATTCGACGATTCTTATTCCCATGAGTCATAAATAATAATACGAACCTAGTCATTCAATCGAAACTCAATTCAGAGCTCATTTGCTCACTGCGATACCAACTGCGTTCATTAAATAATTAACTCATGCTTCGCGGTAAAAACCCAATCATGACTTAATGAAATTAGACCAAACATTCCAGATCATTCCTATAAATCATTATCAAACTCCCAGAAGTCTCAAAATCGAATTTTGATAATGGACCTTTGGATCATTACATGCTTATGCACAAAACAATGTCAAAACACCAAAAACCCATCCAAAACTCATCTGAATCCCTCGGAACCCTGTCCAATCATACCAAAAGGTCCCAAAACACAATAGGAACTTAGTCGAAAACTCAAATTTCCTCTAATAAACTAGAATCATGAATCGTGCATCGATTCAAACCTAAGAAACCTATGAACTTCCGAATTCCAAAACTAATGTCGATTCATACAAAACCAACTGCAATTGACTTCAAATTTTGCACACAAGTCATAAATGGTAGTACGGACCTATTCCAACTTCCAAAACTGAGATCCGATCCCAACATCAATAAAGTCAACTCTCGGTCAAACTTTTCAAAATCTTCCATTTTTCAACTTTCGCTAATTCATGCCGAAACGACCTACGAGCCTCTAAATCAATATTTGGACACACTCCTAAGACTAAAATCAGCATACCGAGCTATTGGAACCATAAAAACTCTATTCCGGAGTCATCTACCCAAAAGGCAAACTATGGTCAACTCTTACAACTTAAAACTCCAACTTAGGAACTATGAATCTGATTTCACTATGAAACTCTCCCGAATCTGAAACCAACCACCGCGGCAAGTGAAAGAACCACAATGTAACATATAGGAGGTAATAAATAAGGGATCGGGGCTAAAATACTCAAAATAACCAGCCGGGTCGTTACATATACAAACAAAAAAATAATTATCAACAATGTCAAAATGAAATGTCGTGTTCTTTTGATGAAAAATTTAAATGTTGAAACAGAAATAGATGAATTAATATATTTATGTGTTACTGTTATTCCTCCTTATTTAATCTCTAGTATTTATCTAATATTAGGTTACTCTTAAAACTTATTTTGGTGTCATGACCCCAATTTTCCTCCGTAGGATGTCGTGATGGCACCTAGTCTCTAAGACTAGGTAAGCCTAAAAATTTGCGGAGTAACTGAATATAAAAATGAACTCAAATCTCAACACATGATATATAATTAGAAACTACAATTCAAATAGTTACAACTCCCAAAACCCGGTAGAAATAAGTCACAAGCATCTAAGAGAAAAGACTAAGTGTCTATATACATCAGAGTCTATAGAGAATAAGGAAAAACAACACAACAAGGATAGAGGGGGACTCTAAGGTCTGCGGACGCTGGAAGATGTACCTTGAAGTTTCCACGCACAGGCTATCTCACTGGTATCTGGCCTGGTAGGAAGAACCTGGATCTGCACAAAAATATGTGCAAAAGTATAGTATGAGAACACCACAACGGTACCCAGTAAGTGCCAAGCCTAACTTCGGTAGAGTAGTGACGAGGTCAGGTCAGGGCCCTACTGGAATAAAAGGGAACAAGGCAGAAGATATAATGATATAAAGAAATGACAGAGAATTTAACGATGAGAAATTACAGAAAGGTAACAACACAACAAATAGAGGTAAACAGCAGGGGCGCTCCCAAGGTATCACCTCGTAGTCCCAAATGTTAATACACAATAGGGGGATCTCCAGAGATACTTCCTCATAGTCCCAAAAGTCAATATGCAACAGGGGATCTCCCGAGGTACCGCCTCGTAGTCCCAAAAGTAAATACACGACAGAGGGATCTCTCGAGATATCGTCTCGTAGTCCCAAAAGTAAATATGCGACAAGGGGATCTTCTGAGGTACCGGCTCGTAGTCCCAAAAGTAAATATGCAACAGGGGATCCCCCGAGGTACCACCTCATAGTCCCAAAAGTTTATACACAACTCAAAACCTAAGGAACAACGAATTTACAACAAGAAATCATACAGTTAAAGACTGAATACAAGATCACGGAGGCAAGTAATTCAACTAAGCATGTTGCACAAATTTCAAGTAAAAGTTAAGACACGTAGACATGCGATACTAAGCTAAACATGATAACTACACATGCTAAGGCAACTCAGTAGAATTAAAAGAAGACTACTAAACAAGAATCGAAATTTCCATATTTATCCCGTGTATGCACTCGTCCCCTCGCGTACACGGCATCCACATACCACCAATTGTTACAACAGTACCAAATCCTAAGGAGATTCCCCGCACACAAGGTTAGACAAGTCACTTACCTCAAATCTCGCTCAATCAATCGATAAGGATTCCTTTCCCTCAATTTTCCCACTCCAAACGACCAAAATCTAGCCAAAAGCAATTACATACTGTGAATACAACTACAAGAAACTAATTTAAATAATGAAGCTACGATTTTAGCAAAGAATTGAAAACTCGGCCCAAAAAGTCGACCCGGGCCCGCGTCTCGGAATTGGGTAAAAGTCACAAAATACGAACACCCATTCGACCACCAGTCCAACCATACCAATTTTATCAAAATCCGACATCAACTCGACCTTCAAATCCTCATATCTTATTTTCAAATCCCTAGGCTCAAATCTTCGAATTTTGCCTCAGAAACACATAATCTAGTCGAAATACTCAATGATAATTCAATATTATTGACTAACAATGATCACAAGTGACTTACCTCAAGTTTTCCCGTGAACTCTCTCTGAAAAATCGCCTCAACTCATGTTTGAAATGTCCAAGAATGAGAAAATCTCGGACCCCTCTGTTTTGTACACTGACCAGTGCTTTCGCACCTGTAGCCACGTTTCTCGCTTCTGTGGTCAACTCTTCTGCACCTGCAGAACTTCCGCTTCAGCGGTCCTAAATCACTTCTGCGGACCCGTTTCTCTAAGACGAAGGCCGCTTCTGCGGAGCCCCCATGCCTGGTCCCTTCCGCTTCTACGTTGCCTCCTTCGCATCTGCGACCTAGCAGATGCAGAACTTCCCTCTCATCTTCTACCTCTGCCCACACTGCTCCAGCCCACTTTTGCGATCAACATGTTGCTTCTGCGGTCGCGCATCTACGACCATTCCCATCGTAGGTGCGATTGCACCAAAACTAGAAATGTTCCAGAATTCCTCCAAGTCCGAATCGATTCCGGATTCAGTTCGAATCACACCCGGGGCCTCCGGAACCCTGACCAAATATACCAACCAGTCTTAAAACATCATACAAACTTAGTCGAGCCTTTATATCACATCAATCAATGCTAAAAACATGAATCGCACCCCAATTCAAGCTTAATGAACTTTAGAACTTCAAACTTCTACATTTGATGCCGAAACCTATCAAATCAAGTCCAATTGACCTCCAATTTTGCACACAAGTCATAATTGACATAACGAAGTTGTCCCAAGGTTCGGAACCCTAAACGGATATTGATAACATCAAAATCCACTTCAAACCAAACTTATGAAATTCTTAAACCTTTAAAAATGCCAACTTTACATAATAAGCGCTGAAATACTTCCGGGTGATCCGATACTCAACCCGAACATACGCCCAAGTCCGAAATCATCATACGAACCTATTGGAACCTTCCAATCCCAATTCCGAGGTCGTTTACTCAAAAGTCAAATCTTAGACAATTCTTCCAACTTAAAGCTTCCGAAATTAGAATTGGCTTTCCAAATCCATCATGAACTTCCCGAAATTCAATTCCGACCTCACGTACAAGTCAATATACTTGAAGTGAAGCTACTCAAATCCTAAAACCGCCGAACGATGCGATAGAGTTCAAAACGACCGGTCGGGTCATTACATTCTCCCCTACTTAAACATACATTCATCCTCCAACGCGCTAAGGACTGCTCCGTAGTGTCCGAAATCACTATTTAACACCTCGTGCACCTACCCGTGCCTCCACAATCCAGTTGAACACATTAGCTCGAGTCAGATTGAAGATCCTCCCTGTTATTTAATCCATAAGCCTTAGAACCAAATTCCAACCTCCGAATTTCTCTACAAGACCTGTTTTAACATACGAACACCGTACCAAATCACCACACACTGTACCAAAACATGATCGTGCACCTATGCTGAAATCACACCATGCACCGCATAAGTCGGTTGCCCATAATAACATCCTCCGACCACTATAGCTGGAAATTTCATGAATCTGGTGCCTGCAGTACACCTCATGACGCATATAAGTCCTGTTCTCACTTTCGCAATACTGCCGCGACGGCAGAGATATGTAGAAACTAATAATCACCTGTCGAATCAACAACTCATGGAGTCTCCCCTCCGGACAAGAACTATTACCTCATTCTGAACTGAATAATGATATTTTCTCTGTAATGTACCTTACATAAATATGATTGCACTAATTTTCGGTCCAATAATATCATCTCACCCAGTACAAGCCGCTAAGGCAGTAAGCCATCTCAGACACTGCCAAAAATCTTATATAAAGCCCACAATGCACCAAAAAGCTACAAACTCGAATGTGACACAAAAGGAGGAACGAGCTCCGGAAAAGAACTACCCAGCCCGCGTAACGAATAAAATGGTCGAACAGATATTATGAACCCTTCTAAGAGAATGAGAAACAAAATACACAGGAATAGATATAGGGAACCATACTCACATATCACTGTTGCGGCGTGCAACCCGATCAAAACATGATACTGTTGCGGCACGTAACCGGATCCAACCATGATACCGTTGCGGAGTGCAACCCGATCCAAATAATGCACCCGTGGCAGCATGCCACCTGATGCACTCATAACAATAAATAAGGACATACTCATCAAGCCATAGTGCTTCTACCTATGGAATACCGAATATCGGCCATAAGCACGCTAAGTGGAAAAAGAAAATACAACGCAGGGGAGACGGATAGTGCAATATGCCACAAAACCCAAGCACGACTAAGGTGCGATAAATGATCTACATCTCGAGAACCATGTTACTCATCTAATACCACAAGCTACATGGGACCACAACACGTGTGCGAATAATCAAGCCGTCTCAATCCGGGATAAACTCCCACAGTTCACAACCAAAGGACTAGGGCGCCTTCCAAGCATAAACTCTCACATTAGCGATAATATCAGAACCTCTATACTTGGTTTCAATCTTCAACAATCAAGTGACTAATACGACATACTTATACAAATTTCCCCGTGGAATACTCTCCCAAGATCTTTCGTACCAAGTAGCAAAGTCTGCACATCCATACCACCAACCGTACTAATTCTGTAAGCCAAATCACAACCAGCAAATCAATCCACAATGCCTCTTCCACAGAACACCATTCTCAAGTGACACTAAGTTAACGCCAGCATACTCTAAACATCTGAATTCTTCCCTGCTCATCCAAGCTCGTGACATTCTTATCCACACCGAACCGCAACCTTGATCTTCCAGTTTCAAATTCCCGTGCCGCTCACTTCACCCATCATGCCTCTACGCGATAACACACACATTCACTATAACCTTTGAACTACTACTAGAATAACCACTTCATTGGCTAGACTCCTTTCACTTAACTCATTTCCGAAGAACCCATGCAACAGGCAACTGAATTCCCAAATCGCAAAAAATACCAACCTCAAGTCGTGACCTAAACTGCGACTCTTTCAGGATCTATTTACACAACAAGACCATTCGAATCAAATACTTCCAAAATCACTCAAGTTATGGTGGCTGTCAAGCCCGCACGTACAACTACAAACCATATGTATAACTTAACACACCGAAGGGACTGATCATTGCCACGATCATGTTGATTCAACCATTACTAACCGACCCAACTTCGTTCAATTTACTCTTAACAGGACTTAGAAATATAATATCCTTATTCAAAACATATCGAACTCAATCCGCACTCATCCCGAGTGACCCGAATCGCGAGACCACATCGTTTCAATACCCATGAACCACCTCATACCCTTCTCAAGCGCACAATAGCATCTCCAATTGGTACCCCCAGTTTGCAAGACATTTTGCGAATTCTGAAGCTATTTCTTCCTTTACTCTAATACTGCACCGCATACCCAATGGTGACATAGACCATTCCAAGTTCCGTTCGCAATCCACTGCGAAAACTCGGTCCTTAACTACACAACATACCCGAAATCCTTAGGCACTGCACTTTAATTCTTGAACCCACTAGGACCGTTGTTGAGATTCACCCACTCTGACCCGATCCCCAACATAACCGAACTTCAGCGCTCTGCTAGCACATGAACACCCTATCAAAGAAGCAACTGGCTAAATTTTTTTCCTTGTACACTACATCCATAAGAAGCATAAACTCTGAGTCTTCCCAAATCCTGCACCTCAATCGATAAGGCAAAGTATAACACACATTCATTAAGTTCCTTGCTCGAATTACCCCTGATGTTTTCTTTTCTTAGCAGTAAATAATCCACCAATGCATCGATAACCAGAAAACGCACAAGCAGACAACCACGCAATCCAATCATAGACGGTGGGGTTCCCCCACTTAACTTTAAGCTACCATCACATAATGTAGAGCCCACAACGATTCCTCCCTCTTATTTACCATAATCCCGTATTATTAACCTGCCAAACTTCTTGTAGTTTCTTATTAAACTTTTCATAAACATCCCGAATTATCAGCCATAATCGTATACTCGACCTTCTGCTTCGTAGTACGTAGAACTCTTCGTAGAAACTTCATCAAATCACACAACCGCTGACCTGTCCACTGGAGATAGCCCGCCTGTGGTATTCCATGCCGACATCTTCCAACGGTGCTATACTGGTTACAACTACTACATAATCAGTAAATTCTCCTAAGCATATGCTCGTCCACCAGCTGTACAAGCATGTTCCTTCCACGCTGACATCAACTGAAAGTTTAACAATACCTTCCAAAATCAAAGCTATGTTGCATCCGTAACGATAATCAAATCTTCACACCCCTCTTTATTTCAAGCAAACACCTCTCTGCCATATTCAATCTTTCTCCGTGCAGTAACCACCATTCCAATTATAATCCGTGGACCTAGTCACTCCCTCCATGCCTTCCAAATCGCTCAAATCTTCTTCTAGGTACGTGGATATCATACCACAGAATCCATATGCTACTCTGCCACTCCCACTTCGGTCAAACCACCTCTTTAAGCAACTTCTCGACCTCCGCTTCTCATACTTGACCTGCTAGTAACTCATCCGCCGCTAGACACCTCCTGCCATATCCTTCCTCATACTTTCCTACCCAAATATTGCCTCAAATCAAATCCACACTTGTAGCACCAGAACTAATAAATTGCTACCAACTTTAAAACTCATAGAAGATCGTCTTTCTCGATTCATCAACACTAGAAACACCGATTCGATTTTGAAACCACTACACTCCGCTATATCTCACAACCCCTTCTTAGGCGCCACTTCCCCAACGTCCTGCCCCAAAGACAAATCGAAGAAGACCATAACACCAGCGAACCTTAATGCGTTCCAATAAGGACGACGACACCATATCACAAATGAGAACTCCACCACGTCCGAAAATATCAGGTCTCATCACTTCATCGACCAAGGCCTGAACATCCATAGTCCGATTGCCTTTCCTTTGCTGGAACTAAATGCTGAACATCTAAATCATGCATTGAGAAATCCTCCTTTCAAGTCATTCATTACCTAGACACATAAACAAGCACCCTGCCATTACACCAATGATGTGCGATAATAACGCATGAACATCATAGCCTCAAAACCATAGGGAGTACGGATACTGAACTGAAACGATAGAATATCCTTCCGCAAGGCGACGATAATATCCCACTTGAACACGTAAGGAAAACATCTTGCACCATATCTACAGTACCACAAGAACTCCTCGATGCCCAATTGATAACAAGCGGTTCACATCGCAGGAGATTGAGTAGGAAGGAAATAAAGGCACATGCCGCAATGAATCAAATGGCACGATGAAGAAATCAAGGAAGTGAAGCTTTTCCTAACAATTCCGTAGCCTCCCGAAGATAACTAAAGATGTCTCCGTACCGATCCGCGGGACTCTACTAAACCTGTGTGTGACTCATAATACCTATGAACCTAGAGCTCTGATATCAACTTGTCACGACCCCAATTTCCCTCAGTAGGATGTCGTGATGGCACCTAGTCTCTAAGACTAGGTAAGCCTAATAATTTGTTGAATAACTGAATATAAAACTGAACTCAAATCTCAACACATGATATATAATTAGAAACTGCGATTCAAATAGTTACAACTCTCAACTCCCGATAGAAATAAGTCACAAGATTCTAAGAGAAAATACTAAGTGTCTCTATACATCAGAGTCTAAAGAGAATAAGGAAAAACAACTCAACAAGGATAGAGGGGAATTCCGAGGTCTGCGGACGCTGGCAGATGTACCTTGAAGTCTCCACGCACAAGCTATCTCACTGGTATCTAGCCTGGTAGGAAGAACCTGGATCTGCACAAAATGATGTGCAGAAGTGTAGTAATAGTACGCCACAACGGTACCCAGCAAGTGCCAAGCCTAACTTCGGTAGAGTAGTAATGAGGTCAGGTCAGGGCTCTAATGGAATAAAAGGGAACAAGGCAGAAGAAATAATGATATAATGAAATGACTGAGAATTTAACAATGAGAAATTACAGAAAGGTAACAACACAACAAATAGAGGTAAATACCAGGGGCGCTCCCGAGGTATTGCCTCGTAGTCCCAAATGTAAATACACAATATGGGGATCTCCCGAGGTACTACCTCGTAGTCCCAAAAGTAAATATGCAATAGGGGATCTCCCGAGGTACCACCTTGTAGTCCCAAAAGTAAATACATGACATGGGGATCTCCCGAGGTATCACCTCGTAGTCCCAAAAGTAAATAGGCAACAAGGGGATCTCCTGAGGTACCGCTTCGTAGTCCCAAAATTAAATATGCAGCAAGGGATCTCCCGAGAAACTCGCTCGTAGTCCCAAAAGTAAATACACAACTCATAACCTAAGGAACAACGAATTTACAGTAAGAAATCATACTGTTAAAGACTGAATACAAGATCACGGAGGCAAGTAATTCAACTAAGCATGTTGCACAAATTTCAAGTAAAAGTTAAGACATGTAGACATGCGATACTAAGCTAAACACGATAACTACACATGCTAAGACAACTCAGTTAAGGAATTAAAAGAAGACTACTCAACAAGAATCGAAATTTTCATATTTAGCCCGTGTACACACTCGTCACCTCGCATACATGGCATTCACATACGACCAATTGTTACAAAAGTACCAAATCCTAAGGGAATTTCTCCCACACAAGATTAGACAAGTCACTTACCTCAAATCTCGCTCAATCAATCGATAAGGATGCCTTTCCCTCGATTTTACGACTCCGAACGGACCAAATCTAGCCAAAAGCAATTACATACCGTAAATACAACTATAAGAAACTAATGTAAGTAATGAAACTACGATTTTAGCAAAGAATTGAAAACTCGGCCCAAAAAGTCGACTCGGGCCCACGTCTCGGAATCGGGTAAAATTCACAAAATACGAATACCCATTCGACCACGAGTCCAACCATATCAATTTTACCAAAATCCGACATCAACCCGACCTTTAAATTCTCAAATATTATTTTCAAATCTCTAGGCTCAAATCTTCGAAGTTCTCCTCAGAAACACGTAATCTAGACAAAATACTCAATCATAATTCAATATTATTGACTAACAATGATCACAAGTTACTTACCTTAAGTTTTCCTGCGAAAACTCTTTGAAAAGTCGCCTCAACTCATGTTTGAAATGACCAAGAATGAGAAAATCTCGGACTCCTCTGTTTTGTATACTGCCTAGTGCTTTCGCACATACGGCCAAGTTTCTCGCTTCTGCTTTCAACTCTTCCACACCTGCAGAACTTCCGCTTCTGTGGCCCTAAATCCGCTTATGTGGACTCGCTTCTGCCAGACGAAGGCCGCTTCTGCGGAATCCCTATGCCAGGTCCCTTCCGCTTCTGCGATGTGTCCTTCGCATCTGCAACCTCTACCCACGCTACTCCAGCCTGCTTTTGCGATCAACATTTCGCTTCTGCGGTCGCGCATGTGCGATAGCACCAAAACTGGAAATTTTCCAGAATTCCTCCAAGTTCGAATTGATTCCGGATTCAATCAGAATCACACTCGGGGCTTCCGGGACCCCGACCAAATATACCAACCAGTCTTAAAACATCATACGAACTTAGTCGAGCCTTTATATCACATCAAACAACGCTAAAAACATGAATTGTACCCCAATTCGGGCTTAATGAATGTTAGAACTTTAAACTTCTACATTCGACGCCGAAACCTACCAAATCAAGTCCGATTGACCTCAAATTTTTCACACAAGTCATAATTGACATAACGAAATAATTTCAAGGCTCGAAACCCCAAACAGACATAGATAACATCAGAATCCACTTCAAACCAAACTTATGAAATTCTTAAACCTTTAAAAATGCCAACCTTTCATAATAAGCGTTGAAATGCTCCCAGGTGATCCGATACTCAACCCGAATATACGCCCAAGTCTAAAATCATCATACAAACCTATCGGTACCTTCAAATCCCGATTCCGGTGTCGTTTACTTAAAAGTCAAATCTTAACCAATTCTTCCAACTTAAAGCTTCCGAAATCAGAATTTGCTTTATAAATCTATCCCGAACTTCCCGAAATTCAATTTCGACCATACGTACAAGTAAATATACCTGAAGTGAAGCTACTCAAAGCCTCAAATCGCCGAACAATGCGAAAGAGTTCAAAACGACTGATCGGATCGTTACATTTGGAAAAATTATAACTCCCACCTCAAATTAATCATTTAGTTTTAAAAATAACATGAACATTGTTTAGAGAGAAGAAAAAACAATCAGAATACAAACTTAAGTTAAATACACTAACAATCTTAATGAATCATTATTATTGCAATATAATTGGCTATAGCAATGTATTATCCTATTTTATGGTTTAGAATTTGCTTTCCTAAGCCAAGGGTCTAATTGGTAACAACCTCTCTATCGTCACAAGGTAAGGATAAGGTCTGCGTATACACTACCCTCCCCAAACCCCACGATGTGGGATAAGATTGAGTATGTTGTTGTTGTTGTTTATGGTTTAGAATATTATGCTTACTATTGTTATAGGTCAACTTAACCTAATGGTATAAAATATTTTTGCCCATTGTGAGTGCTTAGAACTTAAATTCATCTAGAAGCGAAGGAAGTTATTGCTGTACCAGAATTGATTAGGATTGCCATAGTTGGAACGCAGCAAAACAAGCAGTAGAACTTCATCTTAATTACTCCAACAATGTTAAAACTCAGGCTAATTTATTGAAGTTTCCCTTACTTCACTCTCCATTTATAGCACCAAGATCCACAGTTTCCAACTTGTGATTGCTTGGGGCCTAAATGCGTAGTACATTTCTTTACTAGCTAGCTCATTTAATATATTATGTGATGATGGATCTCAAAAGTGTTTTTGCTTCGAGTCTTACTTTTTTTAAATGAACATGTCCGTATACTACTTCCTACCTACAACTCTACTAATAAAGAAGGTGAAAATTGGTTTGTTGTAGAACACACTTTCGTTATTTAATTATGAGTCAAACATGTGAAAGTTTTTTTTATAATAGGTGACGCTGAAATTTGAACTCAAAACTTATGCGTGCTTTGGTATCATATTGAAATGTGTGATTATCGCACCAAAAAACTTATTGTTAGGTAGATTATCAATTTTATTTATTTAATTATGTAGTGAGACATTATTTTGTATATGCATGGTCATGACACATATATATGTGCTCGGTGAGAAACTAATCAGACATTACGTCTTGGTACGTACTACGTATCCTATGCTTGATGATTTCTGATAAAAACTTTTCTACCTTTGGGATTTTGAGCTCAAACCATAGGCAGCCAAAATTGCTACACTTAAAATACAATAGTTTTAATTAGTTGAATATGGGGACTCATCTAGGACCTAAAATGCAATAGTTTTAAAGTTATTTGTACTTATCTTAATGTGTATGACCAATAATCCTTAAATGCCTGGTTTAATTTGGTTTCGACATTTCTATGACTAGATATTTTGTTTAGGAAAACTAATTGTACTCTTTAGTCCCAATTATTTTTGTTCATTTAATTTTTAAAAACATCGAATCTAATTTAGGTCAAACAAAATTTTATATAGATAACCCCTTGTTTTATTATATCCCTTTTTTTATATTAATAATAAGTAGGTTAAAAATTATTGTTATGAAAAGTCAAAACGAAGGAGGTAATGAAGTATAATATCAAATCACATGGGATATTAGTGTTATGAAGCCATACCTATAGAGATCTCTGAAATTATCTTAAAATATAATAATGAATAACATTGCCTAACTATGATCACATAAATTGAACAAATAGAAATTGTTGATCATTAGGACAAATTACATATTTTTCGTGCCCTTTTTAACCACTGCAAATATAAAATAATTTTAATAAATAAAAAATATTGTTTTATGTGATTTTCTATGCGAATCAATTTGCAACATATATTTTTCGTATAATTTCAGAATATTTTAATTTTACACCTTGGACTAATTTATGTTTGATTTAAGTTTAAAATTAGCTTAGATGATCCTCAAAAGATTAAGGAAAAATGGCCAAATATATCTCCCTATTTTCGGATATTATCTACATTTAACCTTTATTATATTATCCGGCCAAATTCACCCCTACCATCATCAAACTTTTAAAAATTACCCCTTCATCTATTAAGTAATCCATAATCTCCAATTTTCTTTTATTTAAATCACTTGTTTTTGATCTTGCTCCATTATTTTCAAAAATACTATTGATGTGAATGTTAAAGGTACTAGATTATACAAATTATTTATGGATATTTTTAATTATCAATGCATCCACTTCTTTTCTTGTGATAATGAGTTTGGAATTGGTTTAAAATTTTATTTATTTTTAAACTATATACACTTCGTAGAATTCAGTGGATCTATTTATGTGATGACCCAAAAGGTCATCTTTAAATTTAATAATTAATTATGTGTTCTAAAATCTCGAAAAGTACTATTTATCATTCTTCGACTTACGTGCGCAGTCCGTATAAGTTTTCGAAAAGTTTTTATATGAAAAATTGATTAAAATATGAAATAGAGCCTTAAAAACTCAACTGAGTTGACTTTGGTTAATATTTTGAGCAAACGGACCCGGATCAGTATTTGTACAGTTTCGGTAGGGCCGTATCATGATTTGAAACTTGGGCGTATGCCCGAAATTTAATTTGGAGGTCCCCAGCTCAAGTTATGACCATTTAACAGAAACTAGGAATTTAAAGGCTAAAGATTTCCAAAGTTTGACCATGAATTTGACTTTTTGATATCGGGATTGGAATCCGATTTCAGAAATTTGAATAGATCTGTTATGTCAGTTATGACTTGTGTACCAAATATAAAGTCATTCCGGATTCATTTAATATATTTTGGCACGAGTTTTGCAAAGTGAAAAGTTTGAAAAATCAAAAGTTCGAATCGAGGTATGAATTATAATTTTGATGTTGTTTGACATGAATTGAAACTCCGAGTAAGTCTGTATTATGTTTATGGACTTAGTAGAATATTCGGACGAGGTCTCGTGTGACTCGGATGAGTTTCGGACGAGCCACGGAGCAATGGGAGCCTGCTGCCCAGTGCTGGTTCTGGAGTGTCGCACCTGCGACATTTTGTGCGCATGTGCGTGGTCGCTCCTGCGGAATTCCAGTCGCTTCTGCAATATTGGACAACCTTGCCGAGATCCGCTTCTACGGAGAAATGAGCGCACATATGCAACTGCATCTGCGATGGACGAGCCGCTTCTGCGAGGAAGACCGCTTTTGCGGTCACTAGGGCATTTCTGCGATGTCGTAGGTGTGACATTTCTGGATGCATATGCGGCCACTGGACAAGCTGCCCTGTTCCGCAGATGCGAGCTTTGTCTAACAAATGCGAGGCCGCAGGTGCGAAAATATAGCCCGCATGTGCAAAAATGCTGGGCAGAATACATAAAATCAGGTTTTAGCCATTTTCACTCATTTTTGAGTTTTGAGTCACAAATTTTGGCGATTCTAAAGGGGTTTTTTTCACGACCCAATTTTTTCTCCGTTGGGTATCGTGATGACACCTAATCTTAAGGACTAGGTAAGCCTAACAATAATTAAAACAACAACATTATTTAAATAGAATCTCTTAAAATTCCCAAAACTGGTAGTACAAGTCATAAGCTCTACAGAGTGTTTGCTAGAAAACTTCTAAATACAAATGTCCAGAAATAAGAATAAACAGTGCAAAATGAAAACTAGAAGGTGACTCCGAAGCCTGTGAATACAGCAGCAGGTTTATCTTGAGTCTCCACGGCAACAATCCACACAGCTAGCTAACGAACAAGTACCCGGATCTGCACAAAAATGTACAGAAGAGTAGCATGAGCACACCACAGCGGTGCCTAATAAGTATCCAGACTAACCTCGGTGGAGTAGTGACAAGGAACAATCAAGACACCCACTGGTCTAATAAACTGAACAGATATAAGTACATGAATAACAGAAATATGATGTCTACATAAAGACTATGCAATATGGCTCATAATATAGTAATGGCATTAAAGCAAAAAACAACAAGTATCAGCGGAATATCATGAAAATGACGCAGACAAAGTGAATGGAACAACAGCTAAATCCGGAATCACGAATACAACAAGGACAAGTAATAACTCAGTAATTACAACCGTTTTTACATCAGGTTTTAGTCAACAACTCCACGAGGTACCGAACCTTGGACAATTCACAACTCACGGGTCTCAATACCTAAACCCTAACACTTGGCATCCTGTGCCCTCATAACACCTCATAACCACACTGACGACTCACGTGCCAATAGAGCCATTCGCACATAGAATGCAACTAAACAAAGGTGAGCATCGATGCTCAACAATATCAAGAACACCTCTTATCCGATAAGAGTGCTTAACTACGTGTATGCTTGTACAAGTGTCCTAACATAGTCCATACCGGCAAATAAACATAAGGAAGAAGAAGAACGGACAACACGTAGAATATTTTCTCACAGCTTTCACAAGATAAAGCTCACACATGTACGTATACCACTATACAAATATCAACAGCAAGAATGCCCCCAGGCCATAAATCATCACAAATCAATCCCTGACACAACCCACCTTGTCTCGCCACGTGTGCAATAGTAACATAAATGCCTGAATTATTTCGCCACACATGCATAATAATATTCCCACCTTGTATTGCCACATGCGCAACCCCCCCCCACACACACACACACATATATATATATATATATATATATATATATATACATATCCCGCCTTGTCACGCCGCATGTGCAAATATCAATAGTAATAATAGCATGGCAGAAACCTCGTGCAACCCCATAATAACAATTGCACGAAAGAAACCTAGTGCATTATAATAATAATAATCGCACGGCAGAAACCTCGTGCATCACCACAACGAATACAATAACAACAATGGCAATAATACAAAGTACGACACGTAAATCAACTCAAGAACCTATAAATCACAAGAACATGTGGAACCAATTCACAAGGAATAACCACAGTCTGAAATGCTAGGCGTAAAGAGAACAACTCAACAACGAAAAATTGATGTGTAGCAACGGTCCCACAATATGCACCTCAACAACAGGGAAGCTAACATGAGTCAAATAATTCCAAATAAAACAAGTCGACTGAAATATAGGATATCTAAACTTCTTTTAAGGTTGAGGAAATTACGAAGGATATTCAACAATTCAATTAAGGATAAGCAGCGAAAAAATAATTATAACCTCAATTAAGACTGAACAATTGTAGGATGAAATAATATAAATTCCAAATAAAGATAAGCAGTTATGAAAAGATAGCATGGCTATAAAAGAGATAACAGTTT
>AWOL01S0009716.1:67003-95985 GCA_000715115.1 Nicotiana otophora | reverse complement strand
AACTGTAAGTGTGATTTGCTACCGAACTTTGTGTTCGCCGAAACACTGGGGTTTGAAGTACCGCTACACCAGTGTGTTATTCGTTCTATCCTGGGAGGAAATAATCCATTACCTTGGGTACTAGGAGGGGATTAAATTCCTTAAGGAAACACTGTGAATTCAGTGGGCTCGAATTCATTATTATTGTTTCATTACGTTAACTTATATTTTGCAGAATTAATATTTACAAATACAGCAATATTGACCGGGAATAACATATATTATATATATATTAAACATATATGGTATATTATCTGGCTATTTTTAATTTTAGTGATTGAGTAAGCAACTATTTAAGTTAATTATGCCACATATATTTTTGTATCTAGGTGGACGATAAGTATCAATACTCTATTGAAGACAAGGATAATCGGGTCCATGGGTGGATCAGCCCAAACCCAAGAACTGGATTTTGGATGATTACACCTAGTAATGAGTTCAGAACAGGTGGGCCTGTTAAACAAGATCTCACTTCTCACACCGGCCCAATAACTTTATCTGTGAGTATATCATATGTTAGCTGCATAAGTGTTCTTATTTTTCTTGTAAGATTACATATACTTTATTTCTTAATCCATATTTTATAATGATGCCAGAAATTTCTATGAATAAAAATCATACCATTTCTTGAAAAAAATAAGAACAACATAATTTTGGTTTTACCATATGTTACATGGAAAACACCTAGAATCCGCACTGTCAGTGACATATGTAGCCTCTGTGTTGTGAATTCAATCGAATTTATAATTTAAATAAATATTATATTTAAACTCATAATTTTAAAAGTATAATGAACTATTACTAAAAACTTATAAGGTCGAATCCATTAATATCCACACTCATATCGAACTACTTAGTCAGGGGTACGTCAAGAAAAATGAAGGATACACCTAACATAAGTTTTAAGTAAAGGATAGTCCTGTACACAAAGTATTCCGCGTCCACGCAAGGTATGGGGAAGGGCAGCCTAACCTGATGCAAACGTCAATGACTGATTCCACGGCTCGAACCCATGACCTATAGGTCATACGAAGACAACTTGACCGTTGCTGCAAGGCTCCCCTTTCATAAGTTTTAGGTAAAAACTATGAATTGTGAAAGCAAATATAAACTCATATGTCCATACAATTGATGTAACAGATGTTGTTTAGCACACATTATGCTGGAGATATTCTAGCACTAAGATTTCGAAATGGAGAGCCCTGGAAAAAGGTTTTTGGCCCTGTTTATATCTACCTAAATTCTGTCTCATCTGATGATGAAGATATTCTCACACTATGGACAGATGCAAAGGAACAGGTACTGATCTATGTTACAATCCAATTTAAGTATAGTACAAGGTCTTTTCTTAATTATCAATCTGACTCGACTTTAATACAAACAGATGTTAATAGAAACCGAAAATTGGCCATATGATTTCCCTCTTTCGCAAGATTTCGTTACAGCTGATCAACGGGGTACTGTAAGTGGCAGATTACTCATTAGCGACAGGTACATTAACTTACTATTTCTCTACTAGCTAGTTTATACGAAATCGAACGATTATTTTTTTATTGATTATTAACAAACTACAAGTTTCTTATTGCAGCTATGTAAGTAAAAGACTTATCACTGCAAATTCTGCTTTCATTGGGTTGGCTGCACCTGGAGATGTAGGGTCATGGCAAACTGAAAATAAGGTTTATATTTAAGTATTTTTAGCACCATTTTTATTTTTTATTTTTTAGCTGCATTAGAAATTTTTTTCACCAATACATGATTTTTGTTTAATGTTTTTCAGGGTTATCAATTTTGGACTCAAACAGATAATGAAGGATATTTTTTGATTAAAAATATCATCCCAGGCAATTATAGCCTGTATGCTTGGGTTCCTGGATTTATTGGTGATTACAAATTCAAGAACTACATCAACATTACCCCAGGTTTGCATAAAACACCTTTAGTTGCTCCATCCACTTAAAATTCGATACCATACTGACCGATAAAATTTAGGCTCGAATTGTGAAAAGTACTTTTACTTTTAACCAATAGGTCAGGAGTTCGAGTCACATGAAATAAATAGGATAATACGACTCTTAGTCCTCTTGAAGTGGGGCTAGGGTTAAAAATGAAATACCATGTTAACTCGTAAAGTCAAGTCAATGTTTGATAAAGTTGACGCGTTTAGTTTTTATATACTCAACTTTTATACTATTCGATCACCTCAAAGATAACTATATGTAACTGTTGTTGATAGTAAGTGAAACTAGTTAACTAGAATATAAAGCAGGTAGCTTGCTATAAACGTTAAGCTACACTTAAAGGGTAGAATTTCCTTGATTTTCACTTTTTTGTTAACATGATAGTACTAATAATGTTCAGTACATATCTAACATATCCAGGGGCGAAGGTACATAGCCCTCAGGGTGGTCAACTGACCACCCTTCGTCGAAAAATTACACTGTATATATAAGTAAAATGTTAAATTTTTAATAGTATATAACATATATTGAACACCCGAAATTGTTTTTTACTTATTTCAAGTTTGAACACCCTAAATGAAATTCCTGGCTTCGGCACTGAACATAGCTATGTAAAAACAGGATCAAGAACTAGGCTGCAAACTCTAGTGTATAACCCTCCAAGGAATGGGCCAACATTGTGGGAAATAGGCATTCCTGAAAGAACTGCTGCCGAATTCTTCATTCCTAATCCACAATCAAGACTCCAAAACCAGTTATACATCGAACATTACGCAGAAAAGTGAGTCAATTTCGTTTAAATTATGCGTCTAATTTTTTTCTCAAGTTTTTTCTTGACTCAATCAGAACTTGTTCTGTTCGTTTTTTCAGGTTTAGGCAATATGGACTATGGGATAGTTACACAGAACTATACCCTAATGATGATTTAATCTACACTGTTGGATCAAGCAACTATCAAACAGATTGGTTCTTTGCTCATGTAAATAGATGTACTTTCAAGTATGTCCGAAAACATCCTTTTCCCTTTAGCTTGTTTATTATTCACAAATATTATTGCAATGGTAATGAGAATAAGAGTAATGTCTTCAAGTTCCTAACCTATAGACCTAAAAAAGGATAAAATTAACTTATTTACATTGACGACATAGAGTAAATAATTCTTAAAATATCGGTGTAATTTAATCTGTTATAGCAGGTTGTATGCCGTAATTTGCACGTTCGTTGTCTGCCCTATTCTATTGTTTTAATCTTGATTGTAATATTTTTGCCAAACAGAGATGAAGGGAACAAAACATATATACCAACAACATGGCAAATTGTGTTTGATCTTCAAGAAGTGGAGAAGTCTTCAAATTATACACTTCTGCTAGCATTGGCTTCAATAAATGAAGCTGAATTACAAGTATGGACTAACATGTTTTCACATTCTTTGTATATCTGCAAAATTTCTCTTGTATCTATTGTATTTTTTCGACTCACTCTGTGTTTTAATTGTTTAGATTCGAGTAAACGATCAAGATGCAGATCATGTACCTCACTTTACGACAGGGTTGATAGGCAAAGATAACGCGATTGCAAGACATGGAATTCATGGATTGTATTGGTTGTATAGTATAAATGTCCCTGGATTTCTTCTTGCTACTGGAAAAAATGTTATATTTCTTAAGCAAAGTAGAGGTTCAAGCCCCTGGAGTGGACTCATGTATGATTATATTCGACTTGAAGGCCCTCCTGCAAATAATTAAACAAATTCGCAAGTTGATCCTAAGTAATTGCTGTTATTCATTGGATTTCAGAGGAATTACTTTGTTAGGATTGGGGAATTGCTGCGATTCTTTTTAAATGGTGTGGATTTTTTTTAGTCTCCCGTCTTTTCTAATAGTAAAACTCGAACGGATAAAACAGATAATCTAGCTACATAACTTTTTCGTTGGTGGATATAATATAAAGAGGAAATTGGGGGATGCTGATACAATTAGAAGTTCAAAAAGCAACAAAAACTCAAAATTTCTATAAATGACTTTGGAAATCTTTAGTGTGGAACTTTTGTCATGCTATGATTCAAACACCTTCTCGCACGTTTGCTTGAAAGGAAACTCTCTTTCTTTCTCTATTTATTTAACCAACGAGATTTTTTTTTTTAATTTATCAAGTTAACTAATATTTGACTTTTTTTCACACTACTCTCATTTCACTTTAACTCTGTTGAGAACGTAGACGGCATAAAAAATACTACACAAATAGGTTGCTTATTAGGAATTACGTACATAACTCTCTGGATAACCATTAATCGGTAATCTAGTCAAAAAAAGTTGCTAACTCGTTACTATAGATTATAATTCACTGGAAAAATATATAAAAGATCATTGGCCATGCGGGCTCTCCATAATAATTATGACCCATACAGGATCATCCAAGTCAGGCTTTTTTGTCATTGGGATAGGTGAATTCTTATAGATCCATCCTCCGATTTAAAATATATATATATGGTACTTGTATTTACATATAGATATATATGATATAGGAATTGTTGAATGTAAGAAAAATTTGACTGAATTTTTTTTTACGGAGTTGCAAGTTGCACCTATCTATTACAAAACAAAGAATTTCGTTCTTACAAGTAAATACTCAAGACCCAAGTAGGTTTACAAATCAAATCATGATATGATCAAGTGCTTTCTGGGTCCTTCTAATTGGTATTTATTTTCAAAATATTTGGAGATACACATACAAGGTTTGCTTGTTACTGATATAGTCTAGCCTCTCTTCTTCTTCTTTAGATCCCTTGTTTCACTCCGATAGTAGTATTGATCGTGTCAATGGAGAGGAAATGAATACATTTACGTACTATTTAATCTTATAGATAAACTAGATAAAACGGAATCTAATTCACTGGTCACTTAATAAAATATTTTACACTGTTAATATATATAACTCAATCCTTAATGTTAAGTATTCAGGATGATCAGGACTATATCTGCCTAAATCATATGACCAAATATTGTTCAAAGTTTCTAACTTATTTGGTATGATAGCAGTGTTTTTACCTAACATTCTATTTTTATGCCTTCACAGGAAATGAAGGTTGTTGAATTGTACAAATTACAAAGCATGTTGGGGTTGGCAAACCAGGGAATATATTATTTCTATTTTAACAAACATAGACATTTTGTTTGACTTCCCTATTACTATAACTTAAAGTATTAAAATTGAAATTTTTATTATTTAGTTTCTTATTTTACTAGCTTAACGTCTGTAGTATAGGGATGGTGTCTCAATTCAATATAGCTTAAGCCTACAAATTACAATAATAATTGGGATTTTGCCAAAGTTTGGCTCAACCACCAAAACGGACTTTGAAAAAATCCGTGGCGACTACACATGACACAATTGTTGGTTTTCGATCAGAATTTAATTTATATAAATTACAATTAGTGTAATTTAATATGTTAGCCCACAGTAATTTTAATATTGCACATGAAAGAAACGACATCCCATGATTAGAGAAATTTTTGGAAAAAGTTTCGAGAGTATTACTCCTTTTGTTTTGAAAACAGAATTTTTTAATTTTTCCATGTCTATTTGTGAAATTACACTGGGTTTGTTGTTGTTGTTGTTAATGCTTTCAGAATCGAAAAAATAAAGGCTTGTATAAAACCTAAACTTCTGGTTTTTGACATAAAGAAATAAGTAATAACGAAGGGGACATTTTCAAATTATCTCCTAGCTAGTGGAACAAGAAAGACATGGATGGTTTACTCATGTAAACCAATAAAAAAACGAGAAAAGAAATATAAAAAGAAAAAATCAAAGTCGAGCCTTATGTCGGGTTTTCTCAAAATTCTCGAGAAACTTATTGAATTTTTGAAGAATTTTCATAATACTATACTTTAATTAAAGATCTAGTCAAAGGAGAATTCCGCTTTACAAAACTAAAAATCTTTGTTAAGAACCTTGGCGTATACAAATGTAATTAAGTAAATATTTGTTTTTTGCTTTAACAGATCATATTACTATATATTAAGATATATCCGATAATACATCGTAATTCAATAACATTTTATGAATACGTAATGTGACGCTTTACATATCCGACAAAGATTTTTCTAAAGATATTTCAAAAGCCTAAATCTCTAAAAACCAAACTCTTTCGATCGGAAAATTCATAGATTAATTTTTATCTAGCTATATATATATATATATATATATATATATATATATATTAGTGGAAAAAATCCTAATTTGTCTGCGTTTTTGTCCAAAGACGTACTTGTACCGTCAACGGTAAATACCTAATACAAACTGGAAGTCAAGGTTCTAATCTTAATGAAATACTACTTATTTGACAATTTAAATTTATTTATAAATATAGGTGCGTACGCATGTAATTAAATCCTTTATATATACAGAAACACTAACCACTTGTAACAAGAAATTCAACTACGTTTATCCTATTGGTTTCAACTATTATCTTTTAAACCTAAAAGGTTCAGAAGTTCCATTCAACTTTTATATACACAAATATCCTCAAGAACTTCAAAGTTCAAAGCAATTTTGGCTTTCTCTATGGTACATATGAAGTTCTCTTCCTTTTCTTTTTCTTTCTTTTATGTCGTTGATCAGTGGCAGAGCCACCTTATGCTAAATGGTATCAATTTTATTGGAAAATTACGCTGTTTAGCAAGATTAAAAGTTTATTTTTATGTATATTACTATATGTATGTTGACTCCACTTATTTTCTTCATATGTTATATATATATATATATATATATATATATTGACACCAAATTCCTGACTCTGCCAACTGTCGTTGATACTTCCTGCATGGTTTTTGATAATATTCATCTATATTCCTTCGTCAAATTGTTCAACCACTTCATCTAAGATTAAAAGCTTAAGCTGTTAGTGTTAATAATGGTAATAATGGATGCAAGTGTGAACTAAACCGTCAAGATCTCTGCATATTTTGATACCATATTGAGTTGTAATTGTGTGCATGTTAAAGATTGTATATGTTTTTATTCACTTAATTATATTTTTAACGTTGATGGTTGTTCTTTTGCAGTGTTTTATGATAGGAGAGATGGTTGGAAAGAGGCTACAACGACAAACATTATTATGGTTTACAATTATTATCCAGCTTTTCTCGATTTTCACTAGTTCGAGGATGCTGCATGCTAGGTATATATAAATAAACTGAGATACTAATAACTTTGTGTTTTTTCTTTTTTCTTTTTCCAGTGTGAAATATTAAGCTCAAACACTTAGCTATATCGAGAATTTCTTTTAGTTTTTTCCTTCTTTTATCCGCATAAAACAAGAAGAAGAAGTATTTATAAAGAAAACCAAAAAACAAAAACACTGGATATTGTAATTTCTCCAATTTGTTATACGTTGTTGGATGGATGTTAATTATAACATGAAATTAATTAAACGGATAATTTCAGAGATCTCCCTCCAGGTTTCGACCTATCACACTGACCTCCCTTGTGGTTTACAATATTACGCCCACCTTTCTTATTTTGATTTTCTTGTAACCATTTTTTAAACTCATTTAAAATAAATATAAATATTCTTTAAATAAAATACAATTTGACAGATTTGCCCTTTTAATGTTAGAAAATACGAACCAACCCAACATATATACACCTCTACCTGTATATTTCCTTTTAGTAACGAGATGATATTTTAAACTACAAATAGACTATAATTGTTAAGCTTTTAATTTATTCTATGTAACAAAACTACTAAAATATATTTTATTGTTATTACTGAAGAAAGTTATCCAATTTGTAAAATGTATATGGAATGAGATAGTCACAGTATCCCAGTAGCTTGACTTGCAAATATATAATATGCTCATGACAAAAGGCCAAAGTTGGTGACAATATTTACGAAGCTACGTTATTAATATTCGACATTAGTCTCTTCCCATTTTATTTATTTTATTTTTCAAAAATATTCCAAATATATCCAAACAAAATAGCGGCTACGTCGGTTTCATTAGTTCTTATGTTGTTTTCAAGGACCATTTTAATGACAAGAAAAATCAAACTTTCTCTAGTACTCGAGTAATTAAATTCAAAGTAATTTCTCTAATTGAAAGAAATTAACATTAAAAAGGGCAGATTTGTCAAATTATATTTTATCTATATTTATTTTTAATGAGTTTAAAGAATGGTTACAAGAAAATCAAAATAAGGGAGGTAGACGTAATATTGTAAACCACAAGGAAGATCAGTGTGATAGGGCAAAACCTGAAGGGAGTTCTATGAAATTATCCGTTAATTAAACTTACGCTGTTGCTATGTTGAGTTTAATGTATGACTCATATATCTCATGACTTTTTTCTTTTGTTTCTATCTCCTAATTACGTACAGGCATACTCCAGAGAACGATCCTCCAGTCAAATTGCACATCTCACATCACCATGTAAAATCTCATAATGACTTATTGACTTTGTTCATTGACTAATTATTCGGGATCTTTAGCTGATCAGATTTACTTTTTATTTTTCTAGCCGGTGAATAGAGATTATATACTAATTATACATGGTTATATACATATAATAGGTGAATTATATATTCATCGATTATTTTTAATTTAAACGATTGGATGAGCGGTTATTAGTGTTCCTATGTGATTGAAAGACTTATATTTATGTATTTATCAGGTGATAATAGATAATGGAATCGTCCAACTTACCCTATCAAATCCAACTGGACACATTGCTGGGGTAAGTTACAAAGGTATTGATAATCTCTTGGAGAAAAGGTTTCCAGAATCAAGGAGAGGGTAAGTTATATTTGGTTTTTCCTTTTCATGCTTAGCTTTTCAGTATTTTGACACCGATCATGGATATATACATGAAATAATACCAAACATTTAACTAATATTATTCTGAACCCATATTAGATCTTTACACAAAAAGCCAGCCGGATTTACTGTTTACTTTTCTTAGTCGGTATACATAAATTATATGCTAATTATACACGGTTACACACATATTATACATCTACTAACTATTTTTAGTTTAAGCAGTTGGATATGCGGCTATATATTTAGGTTAATTCTTCAATTTTTTAATAATACAATAATATCCGTATTACCACCTTCAATTAGTTATCATATTTGGATGATTCTTTTTTAAATGCAGATACTGGGATACCATGTGGAAGCTTCCAGAAGACAAGGATAGCACTTTTGATACGTAAGTTACTTGAGTTTTACGTTAATAATAATTAAGACCATATAGTTTAGCTTTATAATTATGTTATATACATAAACATATGTATGACGTTTTATGCTATATATGCAAAACTTCTCTCAGGTTTTTCATGACAAATTTCCAAGTTATAGCAAAAGATGATAATAAAGTCGAAGTTTCTTTTACAAAAACATGGAATTCCAATGCTGACCATGATCTTCCTCTAAACATCGACAAAAGGTGAGTTTTTTACATGATTATATTATCTTATCAATAATGTGAGTTTATAAATGCCAACTAAATACCATATAAATTGTTCCTGATTTTTCAATCATAATTTAAATTTTAAAGGTAAATTTTGCATGAAAAATTACAGGTTTGTGATGCTGCGAGGAATTTCTGGATTCTATTCATATGGAATATTTGAACGTCCAGAAGGAATGCCTGCACTTAGGTTAGATGAAGCCAGGATTGCAATTAAGCTCAGACAAAATTTGTAAGATTCAATCCTAATTAGCCCTATTTACCTAATTTACTATTTTATATAGTTTATATTTTTCTTTAACTTCAAATCATGCTTTCAACATTTTAATGAACCATGCAATATGAAATTGAGTTTGTGTACTTTGCACAAAAAAGAACATTCTCTATAATCGAGTGGAAATCAGGAATATGTCGTTAAAGGTGTTTTAAGATTTATTTGACCTATACACCTGGTATAAATTATTATCGAAAGGTGTCCAATAACCACCAATTCGTCAATTGTATAGTTTCTGCTTGCTCTTTAAGCTCGAGTTGTACTCAGTTGAAAGGGCATACTTTAATGGTCAAGAAGTCACAATTCAAACGGTAATAAACGAGTTTAGATGTTAGTGACCTCATTAATACCATCATTGTCCACTTAAGCATTCCATTATTCTTTGTTAACATAAATAAATAAAAGGGCAGCGCGGTGCAATATGCTCATGCTATGTGCGGGGTTCGGGGAAGGGTCTATTGTACGCATGCTTACCCAACATTTTTGCAAGAGGCTATTTTTACGGCTTGAACACGTGACCTCCTGGTCACATGACATTAACTTTACCAATTAAGCCAAGACTCCCCTTCCATTATTCTTTGTTAACTATGTGAAGAAAAATTACATCTAATATTTTAAACTGTTGACAAGAGTGGGTTGCTCTAGTGGTGAGCACACTCCACTTCCAATCAAGAGGTTGTGAGTTCGAGTTACCCCAAGAGCAAGGTGGGGAGTTCTTGGAGGGAAGGAGCCGAGGGTCTATATCCCACTCCAGGGTAGGGGTAAGGTCTGCGTACACACTACCCTCCCCAGATTCCACTAGTAGGATTATACTGGGTTGTTGTTGTTGTTGTTGTTGTTGTAGTATTTTAAACTGTTATTTTGGTGAATTAATGTCCTATATTTAGGTTCCTATATATGGCTGTATCAGACGATAGGCAAAGGGTAATGCCAACAGATCAAGATCGTTCAACTGGCAAAGTCCTTGGCTTCAGAGAAGCTGTTAAAATAACACATCCATCCAATCCTAAACTCAAGAATGAGGTAATTGCAATTAAGTGATTTTCTCCATAATTAACTGCATTTGTTAAACTTAATTAAAAAAAATTGCAATTAATAATTAATATTGAATATTATTATGATTTAGGTTGATGACAAGTACCAATATTCGTCCGATGATAAAGATATCAAGGTACATGGATGGATTTGCAATCGTCCTCACGTAGGGTTTTGGGTGATTACACCAACTAATGAATATCGTAGTGGTGGACCAATGAAGCAAGATCTTACTTCTCATGCCGGTGCAACATCCTTAGCCGTAAGCGCGATTTTATTCCGTCTGTATTACTATTTGAGGAGTCAAACAGTTTTTTCTTTATGATGTTTAAGTTCTAACAGAGGAGACACTAGAACTACAAATTTCAAGGGTTAACCTTTGGTAAACGTCACAACCGATGAACCTATAGCCTTTATTACAGAAATTATATTGTAATTGAGAGATTGGGCCATGTCTCAGTCTCAGTCTCAGTACAACAGATCATGTCTCACAGATCAACTACTGATTATCGCCTTGGTAAGTTATCGCCTTGTATATATTTTATAAAATCTACTAAATATTCATAAATATTTGATTGTCAACCCAGTTACTTATTGTATATTTATTTGAGGTTATTGTAGGAACTTAAAAACTTCAAACCGTGAATTCGCCTATGCTCTGAACCTCATTATTATTTTTGGACCGTGAAAGTATTTGATGGCACAAACAATAAGTAATACAATAATTTGAAGAACTTGTATAATAATATTAATGCATTTTGTTTTATGCTTTTTGCAGACATTTTTCAGTGGACATTATGCAGGTCCAGAATTAGGAGTCAATCTCAAAGAAGGAGAGCCATGGAAAAAAGTATTTGGTCCTGTTTTCTTTTATCTCAACTCAGATTCTGGTAACAACCATCGTACACTTTGGGAGGATGCGAAAAGACAGGTAAATAGACAATAATTTTTAGAGGTAAAATTGAGATTTGAACCTCGCGGGTTCGGAATTCTAATATTTTTAAGTTAATAAGTTCTAAATTAATAATTTATACATAATCAATGGATTACTTAAGATAAATACAGGGTTTGCGAGCTATTGCACAGTGAGCAGATTACCCGGTGCGCACCCCAAGGCTTGGGTAGCGCGTCTGCGAATTTGCCTAAGATTTATTTTTTAAAAAATATCGGGTTTCGCCTAAAATTGCAAGGATCGGCCGAACCTATAACCTTAAACTCTAGCTGTGTCCTGATAATTTTACTAGTTGGATTTTCTTACAAAATAATAACAATAAACTAACATAGAACATGACATTTTATTCTTTAATTTGCAGATGTTTGAAGAAACTGCAAAATGGCCATATGATTTCCCAGAATCAAAAGACTACCCCAAAGCCAATGAACGAGGCACAATTAGCGGGCGATTATTGGTCGATGACATGTACTAAATTTCCTCAGTTTTTATTATCTATTGATTTATAAATCATTTTATAGTTTAATTAATTTATTAGTAAGCTCAGATGTAGATTTGGTGATAATAAAGTGTTTTAGAAAAAAAATGAAGGTCTCTATAACTTCGTTTTAGGTACATAAGCAATGATCCTATCTTTGCTAAATCTGCATATATTGGATTGGCTTTGCCTGGAGATACTGGATCATGGCAAAAAGAGACCAAGGTAAGCCCCTATTTAATAAGTAATATTTATGTCTAAATTTTTTTTATACAGACAATATATATAACTTAAACTCTCAAGATTAATTTTTTTTTTAATGATTTATTCTCTTTTTTAAATTTTTTTTTGATTTGCTCTCAGGGTTATCAATTTTGGACTCAAGCAGATGAGACCGGATATTTTAAGATTACTGGAATTATACCCGGAACTTATAACTTGTACTCATGGGTCCCTGGAGTTATTGGAGATTACAAATACAACCAAACCTTGTCCATTACCCAAGGTTCTTTTTTTGTTCTCCCCTTTCCAACTACAAAATTACTTGCTTAAGACTCAAAATAATTTTTTGCAAAAATAACCTTTATGTGTGCAGGAATTGATATTAATCTAGGTCATTTAATTTATAATCCTCCAAGAAATGGTCCAACTCTATGGGAAATAGGCATCCCTGATAGAACTGCTGCTGAATTCTTTGTCCCTGATCCATTCCCTGGCTTTACTAACCGTGTCCTCAGTAATAGTACACACAAGTAAGCTTCTATTAAACATAAAAATTACGAGTTTAAGTTCTATGTACTGATAGTATAATTAGTATGTACAAGAAAACTTTTATCATCTCACTGATAACTCGATTTGGTTATCTTTTATTATTTGCAGGTTTAGACAATACGGTTTATGGGATCGTTACACGGATTTATATCCTGATGAAGATTTAGTATACAAAATTGGTGTTAGTGATTATCGTAACGATTGGTTCTACGCCCATGTAACCAGGTAAGTAATTAGAAGTAGTATATTGTTTACAACAGTAATATTTTTGTAGTAATAGCCATATAATTATTGGCATTTTTTAAATACTTTTTATGGAAATTTTCTATTGCAGGAGAACTGAAGACAAGGAATATATACCAACAACATGGCAAATTTCATTTGAACTTCCAACTGTGGATCCAATGGGAACTTACACACTCCACGTGGCATTGGCTTCTGCTACTTATTCCCATTTGCAAGTATGTAGCCAAACCCCCTCTCACTAACATTATTTTTAAAGAATTAATCAAAATAGCCGTTCACTCTTTCACTTAAACTAAAAATAGCTGGTTGAAGTACAATATATATAACTTATATATAATATGTATATAATCGTATATAATTAATATATAATCTATATTATACCGGTTAGAAAAAGTAAACAGTGAATCCGACCGGCTATTTATGTAAAGGTCCTTTTTTTTTTCAAACCAATGGAATTATTACACTTACAACGTAAATTTAATTTTTGTCCGCTGACAATGCAGAACTGTCTAATACTATCAAATCATATAAAAGATAATTAGAGCTAACTGTTCATAATAAATGGAATTAATAACCTTAAATAATGCAAGTATACCTTCTATAGCAAGTTAAACTGCACTGACTGTGATAAAATTCATTTACATTATCCGTCTTTTTAAGTTAAATCCTATTAAAAAATGGTTTAGTGCATTACTTATCTCTTTGTTTCTCCTCAATTAAAAGTATTTTGGATAAAATTATAATTGTTTTTCATCTTTGAATTATTATAGGGAAGAATAAACAACCCTGATAGACCAAGGCCAAACTTTGAAACCCCAGGAATTGGGAGGAGTAATGCAATAGCAAGACATGGAATTCATGGATTATACAGTCTTTTCAGTTTTCAAATTCCAGGATATGAACTACAAAATGGAGAAAATATCATTTATTTGAAGCAAGCTAAAGGTGGTAGTCCTTTTAATGGGGTCATGTATGACTATCTTCGACTTGAAGGCCCTCCACAGTAAAATTAGATTATATATAATGAGAAAATATAGGAGTACAATACAATTTATTCACTTTTTTTTTTTTTTTTTTTTTTGGCTATTTTTGTGATTTTTTATACTTTCTAGCGCCATTTTTTTTTAATATATATTTTGTATTCTTTTGTGGCTTGAATGGAGGAAGGGAGAAGCAGATTCGTTTTCCCTAAATGGAGATATATTGATTCAACTTTATTTAATTGCAGTTACAATTCGTTGTTATTTAATTTGTTTTTTGGGGAAATTTGTTATATTTCTTAAAAGAATCTAAGGTTGAAATACAATAAACTACTCCAGCCGTTCACATTCAGTTGTCCGCTTTTGGCTTTTTACTTTCTTTAAGAAAAAATAAATGAATTATGTATTTTATAATTTTACCCATAATAATAATAGTATTTTCAAAAGTCTTGGAAAATGATATGGGGAATGAATAGTTAATGATTAGGGTAAAATAAGAAAAAAAGATTGTCTTTCTCTTGATTTAGTATAGTGGACAAATACGTGTACGGTCGAAATCGAGCTCACCTACGACATGACAAGTTAGGAACATGACAACCAAAGACTGAAGATCGACCCCGAGTCCCACCAAGCTAGAACCCGGGGTCATAACGCCTGCCTTCGAGAATATTAAGTCCGTAATCCCGGAGTCGACCTTAGCCCCGATCGAGCTCGAAGAAACGTTGTTAACATAACCAACAGAAGACCGAAATATTCATGACCGGTCGGATATTACAGCGGGAATCTCGGCACGTATCAATAGGACACCGACAATCATCAAATCAAGAGATTTTTTTTTACCTTTTATAGAATTATACCTAAAGTAGGACTCCTCTACTATATAAAAGGGGGTCTGATAATTCATTGAACATATTGTAACACGCATTCCAAATCAATACATTATTTTTCTCCCTAAGTTCTTACTATTCTCTTTAAAGCTCTCATTTCTTTTGTCTTGATATCGATCGAAGTACCTGGTTCGAGGGTGATTAATTCTCCAGGGTTAGGACTGTTCAATTCGTGTGGTTTGCGTTTACTTTTTCATTACTTATTTCAATTGCAATCTAATTTGTCATTTTGTATTAAGTTAAATCATGTATCCTTAAAACTACTTACAAATTCAATTGTTATTCGATTTTGAGGGTAAACAGTTTGGCGCTCACCGTGGGGCTAAGGATAATAATGGTTATTTGATACAAATTTCCATAACACACACTACTTTACACTTGTTCTTTGAAGTGTCTTTAGTTTCAGGTTAAAACTCAAAATGTCGAACTCTCAATCAACAGCCTTACATGTTGACAACGAGTTCGATCATCACGGTAAAAATAACAACATAGAACCCGCTGACGAGGTACCGCCCGTTGATCCTATCAGAATTCCGGCCGCAAGCCCGATTGACGCTAATTCACATGTGGCTATTAACGAAAATTTGCCTATCGGCCCCGAGGATAGCGTCCGTGGTGGAGCCCGATCGGCAACTTATAACACACAAAATATTGGAGGAGACGAGATCAGTTTACGAGTGATCTTCGAAATACTGCAGGCTCAACAGGTGGCGATAGCTCAGTTACAGAACCAAAGCCGTGTATTGAGCAGGGTTAAACCCGATCCACCCCGGGAAGTCACTTACAGGGATGAACCGGTCACAGAAAGGTCAAATGAACATGAATCGGGGGCTAATTCCGAGATCATAAAGATGCTCGAAGAGCTGACAAAATAGATAGAGTTAGGGGAGAAGAAAATTGAAGCTAATGATAAAAAGGTAGAAACCTACAATTTCAGGGTAGACCAGTTCCAGGAGCACCGCCAATATTGAAAGGCCTGGATTTCTATAAGTTCGTGCAAAAACCTTTGCCTCTGAGCGCGGCTCCGAAGCCGATCCCTAAGAAATTCTGCATGCTCGAGATTGCTAAGTATAACAGAATGATCGACCCAAATGAGCATATATCCTCTTACACACGTGCCATCAAAGGGAACGACTTGGAGGATGATGAGATCGAGTATGTCCTATTGAAGAAGTTCTGAGAGACCATGTCAAAAGAGGCTATGATATGGTATCACAACTTACCTCCTAATTCTATTGATTCATTTGCTATGCTTGCATATTCTTTCGTGAAAACACACATCGGGGCCATCAAGTTCGAAATCAGGAAATCAGACCTTTTCAAAGTAAAACAGAAGGACAACGAGATGCTCAGAGAGTTCGTGTCCCGGTTTCAAATGGAACGAATGGACCTGCCACTTGTCGCTGATGATTGGGTTGTTCAGGCTTTCACCCAAAGGCTCAATGTTCGAAGCTCGGTGGCTTCACAGCAGTTAAAACAAAACCTGATAGAATATACAGCCGTTACTTGGGCCGACGTGCATAACAGGTATCAATCGAAGATCAGAGTGGAAAATGATCAACTTGGGGCTCCTTCGGGGTCTGTTTATCCAGACAAAAACATCGACAGAGTCAAGAGAGACATCGATCGTGAACCGAGACCAAACAGGGATCGGTACCAGCCGTATAATGGAGACTTGAGAAGCAGTGGGCCCGGGCAAAATTCTACGAGAAATGAAAAGAGAAGTGACTGAGGTCAGAGCAACCGGGGACTCATGAGCAAAAACAGCTTCGATAGGACCATCGGGCCAAATGAAGCACCGAGGTTATCGGAATATAACTTTAATGTCGATGCTGCCGCTATTGCATCAGCCATTGGACGCATCAAAGATACCAAATGGCCTTGACCTCTACAATCTGATCCAATCCAAAGGGATCCTAACCAGATATGTAAATATCACGGCACTCACGGCCACAGAATGGAGGATTGCCGATAGTTGAGATAGGAAGTAGCCCGACTATTCAACGGCAGGCATCTTCGAGAATTTCTGAGCGACCGAGCCAAGAATCATTTCAGGAATAGGGAATCTAACGAACAGGCCAAACAAGAAGAACCTCAACACATCATTAATATGATCATTGGTGGGGTAGATGTCCTTCAGGGGCCGATGTTGAAACGCACCAAAGTGTCCATCACGAGGGAGAAACGAACTCGAGATTACATACCACAAGGAACCTTGTCTTTCAACGACGAGGACGCGGAAGGGATTGTGCAACCTCACAATAATGCACTGGTAATATTTATAATCGTAAATAAAATTTGAGTTAAATGTGTGTTAATTGATCCAGGTAGCTCGGCCAATATCATCCGATCGAGGGTCGTGGAGCAGCTCGGTCTACAAGATCAAACCGTGCCTGCAGTCCGAGTTTTAAACGGATTCAACATGGCATGTGAAACCACTAAGGGTGAGATAACATTACCGGTGAACACCGTCGGGACCATCCAGGAAGCTAAGTTTTATATAATCGAAGGAGACATGAGGTACAATGCTTTGTTCGGAAGGCCATGGATCCACAACATGAGGGAAGTTCCCTCAACTCTGCACCAAGTGTTAAAATTTCCAACACCAGGCAGAATTAAAACAATCTACAGTGAACAGCCAGCCACAAAGGAGATGTTTGCAGTCAAAGAGGCAATTCTGATATCCGCACTTGCAATGACAAAGGGGCTGAGTTTGGTCACAAAGCCAGAAACTAAATAACAATTACCGATACCAGCTCCGACCCAACCAGAGAAACATGGGACTGATGAAGACAATGATTATGATTACGAGGTTGTCACGACCCAAAATCCCACCACAGGTGTCGTGATGGCACTTAGTCTCTACGACTAAGTAAGTTAATTATAATTACAATTCAAGCCATTTATTTTTAAAAAATATATATAATCAAAACCAACAGCGAAAATATTCAAACAACCTCCCATGACTGGTAATACAGAGTTACGAACTCTAACTGAATACATGAAATGACCTCGAGGATCGAATACACAATACTGTTCGAATAAGAGTTGACAGTACAATAAAATAGAAAGACTCCATGGGACTGCGACGACCAAGCAGCTCTACCTTAAATCCTTGCTATCACACTTTAACTCTGATCGAGTCCGATATCTCCAATACCTGGCTCTGTACAAAAATGTACAGAAGTATAGTATGAGTACACCACAATTGGTACCCAGTAAGTATCAAGACTAACCTCGATGGAGTAGTGACGAGGTACAGTCAAGACACTCATTAGTCTAATAACCTGTGCAGTATAGCATATAAAAATAATAGAAAGCTAATAGCAATGATAACAATAATAATCAGCCAGTGATATAAACAACAAGGCAGCAAGAACACCATAAATATTGCTCAAACAATAATGAACACAAGTACAACCAAATAATCAAGTCTTACAAAATATACATCTTTCATCAATAAGTTTTTCAAATAAAAATCTTTAGAATATAATCCTTTCCAATAAATATATTTTGAATATACTTCTTCAAATTAATATCTTTCAAGTAAATATCTTTCGAATATAATCCTTTCAAATAATATTTTGAATATAATTCTTTCAAATACAAGTCATCCTATGACACCTCATTTATAATCATAAATAATACGGGTCTCAGCCTACTTTCGTATTTTCATGGCACCTCGTGCCCATATTTCTATCATAACCGCAAGGACAACTCACGTGCCAAAAATATCAATATATAAAATCCACACGATCAATTTATTTTCAATAAAGTAAGGTTACGATTTTTAAATCAAGTAAGAAATCAACAAAAAAAAATGAATTTATATTTGAAATAGTTTTAGTGAAGGAAATGACATTTCAACTTAAATAAAGCATTCGATAAGCTACTTATTTGGATGTAAAATTTATTAAATTAAAACATAATAGTAATTTCTTTTATTTAAAATAACTCATTCATCGAAAACAAGTACAAACCAGAAATACAAATTCTCAGAGTGTCGTACGAAAAGCCAACATAATACAATATGAGTAAACAACACGGGCGCTCCCTAGGTACCGCCTCGTAGTCCCAAGAGTAAATGCACGACAGGGGAGCTCCCAAGGTACCGCCTCATAGTCTCAAAAGTAAATATGCAAGACAGGGGAACTCCCAAGGTACCACCTCGTTGTCCCAAAAGTAAATATACAAGACATGGGGAGCTCCCGAGGTACCGCCTCGTAGTTCCAAAAGTAAATATCACAGCATAATACAACTTGTACCTCAACTGCTCAAATATCACAACACATAACAAATTTTACATCAAGTGCTCAAATATTACAATATGTCGCAAATTGCCCATAGGCCACAACCAATTCCAAAGATACGACAAAATTAATTAATTCCACAACAATTAGTCTAAGGCTCCACACAACATATATAAAACCTCAAAAACAACCACAAGGATGGAAAATGTAACTCATCATAGGACAACGCCTTCTTAAATTTAAATTTTTGATAAATATATAATGCCTCTTTTTAAACTTATTTACTTAATTATTTGCAGATAGTAAAATCCATAATATAATTATTTCCAGGGAATATTGAATGAACAAACACAGAGAATTCACATAAAAATTCAAGTAGCAATCACACCAATTTATCATATAAAAACAAATTCGAAAAATAAGGATTTGAGGCATGGCAAATAGAGGATTAAATAAATATCCATAATTATTCAGTTTAATACGTAAAAATGATTAAGACTTTAAACCAATAAGTTTTGCACATATAATCCCGAGTACGTGCTCTTCACCTCGCGCACACAACTTTTTCACATTTCACAAATGGCACATAATACTCAATGCCAAAGGGGTAATTCCTCCACTCAAGGTCAGACAAGATACTTAACATTTTAAAGTTATGTCGATATTCTAAAATTGCTTTCTTGCTTGAATTGACCTCCGAACAGCTCAAATATATCCAAATTAATTATATAACTTCATTAAAATTCATCGGAAATAATTCCGGATAATAAAACGTCGACTTAAAATTTCACATTAAAATGTGAATGCGGGACCCGTCTCTCGGAACCCGACAGAATTTTCACGAAATCCGAACAACCATTTCGATACGAGTTCAACGATACCAATTTTATCAAATTCCGATAACGAATCGACCTCCAAATCTTAAATTTTTGCTTTTTGAAAAGTTTTACAAATTTCTCCAATTTCTTCCATTTGATTCACTAATAATTGATGAAAACAACCATGGAATCATGAAGTATAATAACTTTTAGATATAGAACACTTACCCCAATCCATATGGTGAAAATTACCTTAAAGAATAACTTCAATCCGAGCTCCATAGCTCCAAATATGTTAAAATGGCTGAAACCCTCGTTTTAAAAATCTGTCGAGGCAAGTCGCATTTGACATTTGCGATTTGCCTCGGCCCAGAAAAATAACATTACCAGCCTTCAGTAAATCAATCATAACTTTCTATACAAAATGTCCAAATGATGAATGGTTTAGCTTTTTAAAAATTAGATACCAAGGGCTACAACTTTCATGTTTTGCTCATCTCCCAATTACTTTTATATTTCGAGATATAAGCTCCCAAAGTCAGCCCTATGCAACAAAAAGTTCTGGCGATGCACACTGCTGTAGCCAAAATCTGCAGTACCAGCCTTCAGTCAATCGATCATAACATTCTGTACAAATATCTAAATGATGAATGGTTTAACTTTCTGGAAATTAAAATCAAAGGACTACAACTTTCATGTTTTGATAATTTTCAGATTCCTTATAGATTTGGAGATATAAGCTTCCAAAGTCAGCTTTGCACATCAGAAATCTGGCAATGTACACTGCTGTAGCCAAAATCTGCAGTACCAGCCTTCAGTCAATCGATCATAACATTCTGTACAAATATCTAAATGATGAATGGTTTAACTTTCTGGAAATTAAAATCAAAGGACTACAACTTTCATGTTTTGATAATTTTCAGATTCCTTATAGATTTGGAGATATAAGCTTCCAAAGTCAGCTTTGCACATCAGAAATCTGGCAATGTACACTGCTGTAGCCAAAATCTGCACTACCAGCCTTTAGTCAATTGATCATATCTTTCTGTACAAATGTCCAAATGATGAATTGGTTTATTTTTCTGGAAACGAGAATCAAAGTGCTACAATTTTCATGGTTTTGATAATTTCCATATTCTTTATAGATTTCGAGATATAAGCTTCCAAAGTCCCAACGCAATTACACTAGTTGCTGCCAAAAATAGCTTCTGCCAACAGAAATTCCAGCAGCTTCGACAAGGCGCCAAATGATCTGAACCCCATCCGAAACTCATCCGAGCCACTCGGGACCTTGTCCAAATATACCAATAAATCCCGTAACATAACACGGACATAATCAAGGCCTCAAATTACATCAAACAACATCAAACCTATGAATCGCACCTCGAATCGAATTATGAGTTTATGAATTTTTCCAAATTCTATAATTTGCGCCGAAACGCATCAAATCAATCCGGAATGACTTCAAATTTTACAGGCGAATCTTAAATGACATAATGAAGCTGTTCCAATTTCTAGAATTGAATTTCGACCCCGATATTAATAAAGTCAACTCTCGATCACACTTTCCAAAAATCTTATATTTTTCAACTTTCGCCAAATATGAGTCGAATTGTCCTACGGACTTCCAAATCCAAATCCAAGCATACGCTCAAGTCTGAAATCACAATACAAAACTATTGGAATCATCAAAATTCCATTCCGGAGTCGTCTGCTCAAAAGTCAAACTCTGATCAACTTTTTTCATTTAAGCTTCAAATATTAAAGTTGTTCTTTCAATTAAATTCCGAATCTTCCGAAAACCAAACTCGACCGTACACGCAAGTCATAATACATATTATGAAGTTGATTGGAACCTTAAGTCGCTGAACGGGGCGTAAATTCTTAAAACGACAAGTCAGGTCGTTACAGAGGTACCCGGGTCTTTTATAGCCCCGATGATTCTGGCACCACTAAATCGACGGTCGAGGAGCTGGAACAGGTCATATTGGTCGAGCACCTACCCGATCGAAAGGTATACCTGGGCACGGGGTTAAATCCCGAACTTAGGATAAAACTCATTTAGTTTCTTATAGCTAACATAGATTGTTTCGCTTGGTCCCACCTTGACATGACTGAAATAACCACTCATAAGCTAAGCCTGGACCCGAAATCCCATCTGGTGAAGCATAAGAGGAGACCCCAGTCCAAGATCAAACATGCTTTCATCAAGGACGAGGTATCTAAACTCCTTAAAATAGGTTCCATTCGGGAGGTTAAATATCCGGATTGGTTAGCAAACGTAATGATAGTCCCTAAGAAAGGAAATAAATTAAGAATGTGTGTAGACTATAAAGATGTTAATAAGGCATGTCCCAAGGACTCTTTCCCTTTGCAAAACATCGATCTCATGATCGATGCCACGGCCGACCACGAGATTCTCAGTTTTCTTGATGCCTACTCCAGGTACAACCAAATACGGATGGACTTGGGTGACCAGGAAAAACACCTCATTCATCAGTAAATACGACACCTACTGCTATAACGTGATGCCATTCAGCTTAAAAAATACTGGTGCCACTTACCTACGCCTAGTAAATCAGATGTTTGAGGATCAAAGAGGAAAATCTATGGAGGTCTATATTGACGATATGTGGGTTAAGTCCCTGCGAGTAGAGGACCATTTAAAACATTTGCAGGAAACCATCAACATATTGAAAAAATACAATATGAAGCTAAACCCGAAGAAATGTGAGTTTGGAGTTGGGTCAGGCAAATTCCTTGGGTTCATGGTATCCAACCGGGGAATCAAGATCAACCCCGACAAGATCAACGCCATCGAAGATATCACGATTGTGGATAATGTGAAGGTCGTGCAAATATTAACCGGGTGCATAGTCACCCTTAGACGCTTCATATCAAAGTCCTCCGACAAGAGCCACCGGTTCTTCACACTATTGAAGAAGAAAAATAACTTCTTTTGGACCCCGGAGTGCCAACGGGCCTTGGAGGAGCTTAAGCGGTATCTATCGAGCCCACCGCTGCTCCACACACCGAAGACAGACGAAAAACTATACTTGTACTTGGCAGTATAGGAGATAGCGGTATGTAGAGTCCTGGTTCGGGAAGAGCAAGGCACGCAATTTCCAATTTACTATGTTAGCAGGACCCTAGGTGAGGCCGAAACTAGGTATCCACACCTAGAAAAGCTGGCGCTCGCTTTGCTAAGCGCCTCTAGAAAGCTAAAACCATACATTCAGTGTCACCCCATATGTGTCGTGACTACTTACCCATTGAGGAATGTTATACATAAGCCCGAGCTCTCAGGCCAGTTGGCCAAATGGGCCGTGGAAATCAGTGGGTACGATATTGAGTATCGACCCCAGACCGCCATTAAGTCTTAAATTTTGGCAGATTTTGTGGCCGACTTTACGTCTGACCTAATACCCGAGGTTGAAAGAGATTTGTTAATCAACTTAGGAACCTCCTCGGGGATTTGTACCCTTTTCACGAACGGTGCCTCGAACGCAGAAGGGTCCGGACTTGGCATCGTATTAAAGCCACCAACAGGCAATGTAATTAGACAATCTATTAGGACTGTGAAATTGACTAACAATGAGGCCGAATAGGAGGCCATGATTTCAGGTCTCGAACTAGCCAAAATCTTGGAGGAAGAGGTAATTGAAGCTAAGTGTGACTCCCTCCTTGTGGTAAACCAAGTTAATGGGACTTTCGAGGTCAGAGAAGAACGAATGCAAAGGTACCTGGATAAATTGCAGGTAACATTACATCGATTCAAAGAATTGACTTTGCAACACGTACCTCTGGATCAAAACAGTGAGGCCGATGCCCTCGCTAACCTAGGGTCATCGGTCAAGGACGACGAGTTCAACTCGGGGGCAGTTGTACAACTTATGAGATTGATAGTGGAAGAAGGTCATACCGAGATTAACTCAACGAGCCTAACTTGAGACTGGAGAAATAAATATATAGAATACCTGAAGACCGAAAAACTTTCGTCAGATCCAAAGGACTAAGGTATTTCGATCCTTGCAAATATAAAGAATAAAGCAAAGGAAAACATAATTCGTAAACTGTCGAAAGGGAAAAACAAGCCTTATATTATATACAGTCTTTATAAAGGCTAAATAGCCTTGACAATATATATATATATATATATATACACACACAAAAGTACACAAAATACTAAAAACAAAAAAGCAAAAAACTTCTACGAAGGCATCTGAATAGCCTGGTCTCCTCCACCTATAGATCTATCGGAACCCTCGGAGTCTTCTTCTTCTTCTTCTTCAGGGTAGGCTAACTTCTTGGCCTCGGCCTCGAGCCCCTTAGCAGTTTCGATCTCGGCTGATAGATCAAAACCCGGAGCATGAATCTCCTCGAGAGCCTCTCTTCACGACTGCCACTTCTCATAATCAACAATGTCATTCAAGTGGTCCTGGGCCGCCTCGGCATCAGCCTTATATTGGGCCACCATCTCGTCGGCATTGGGCTTAACCACCGTGGTCGCTGACTTGGCCGTTTCAAGTTCCTTGGCCATAATTTTTTGATCAGAGGCAGCCAAACTTAGTCGAGACTGGATCTTTTCAACCTTTTTGGCCTGCACCTCGACTTTTCCTTTGTTGCTCCAAGCTGGACCTTGGCCGAAGTCAGTTGCACCCGAGCAACCTCTTTTTTTCGAGGCCAGGCAATCCATTCTGCCCCTCCATTCATCGGTCTCGGCTTTGACATCATCCATCTCAGCTCGCAGTTGATCGATCTGATCGATTTTTTGTTGGACCTGCGAATTTCGACCGTTGGTCACCGAGCTTAGCTCTTTTTACTTGCTCGACTAAGTAGGCATGCTCCTTTCAAGCCACCTCCAGCTCAGCTCGGAGGCTCTTAACCTCCCCATCGCGTTGCTCACTAAGAAGTTTGTACGTATCTTTCTTCTCAATAAGCTCTTTGGCTTCGGCCTCAAGGAGACTCAACTCTTCTCGATATCTGAGGAAGGTCTCGCGATGAAGCACCGAGGCCTGCGAATACAAGGAAAAATGTTAAGATCATTAAGTAACCAACACCACTGTATAATTGAGTTCTTAGGAGACAGGAAACCAAGGTTGGAAAATGAAAAGGTTTGACAACACCTTACCCGATTCAATGCCTGTTGTGCTTCGTTGAACAAGCATGGAGATTCCACCTCGTTCATCTTTGACTGGTCTTCTTCAGTCACCAGGCACCGGAGGTAACTAGCTACACCAACAGGTGCGGAAAGGACTCGGGCGTCCTCTAGAATAAAGATAATGATCGACCGCTTCTGACCGGGATCAGCACTCGGTGCAGAGAATCGGTTGACCAATTTCGGGCTCGAGCTAGATCCACCTGTCCCCGAGGGCAAACTTCTTCTTTGTACTTCCAAATCACCCAAACCGGTGACATCCTCCGTGGCAATAGAGTCCACGCCATCAAAAAAGCTTTGGAGGGGATCGTTCGCTCCTTGGACCCCCTCATTCGAATGCTCCTTTGCTGCTTGAGCTTCACAGAACATTGAGTCCGTGAACGAAGACGATCCCGTTATATTGATGACACCGTGTGGAGCAGAACCGACGTCTTGAGGGTTCTCGACCCTCAGTGATGTGTCAACCTCTTGAGTTTGGGAAGGATTGGCCTATATCGGCCCCTTTCGGTTGATGCCCGTTCTTCAAGGACCGATGGCTCCCGGACCACTAAAATTTCCTCCTCTTCAGACTTGTCCCTGAGCCAGTAGAGGGAGTCTGAATCATGTATTCGGAAGCTGGAAGTTTCTTTTGGCTTGCGGATAAACCTCCTCTTTGGTTTCTTTTTCTCCGAGCTTAGAGAACTCGGAGCCCTTTTTCTCTTCTTCTCTTCACCCTGTTTCGGAGCATCATCGTAACTATCGGATGGGGGCCTCATTTGGACATCCTTGGGTAAACCTGCAAAGGAAAATAAAATAAGGACATAATCATGCAAAGGGAAAACTAAATATCACTTATGAAAGAGATCTCACCGTGCAAACGGGCCTCCCATCGGCCCTTTGAAAGCTCGCGCCACGAGCGCTCGGAATTAGGCCTTTGCGATACGATGCCTTCGACCCACTCCTTGAGTCGAGGAACTGTGTTCGGGATCCGAGCAATAGCTGCACCATTATAGAACATCGATAAGAAGGAAGAAAAAGGGCGATAAATAAAACCTTGGAAGCAAAATTATATACTTACGTCTCATGTTCCACTTCTCAGGGAACGGCATGTGCTCGGTCGGGATCAAGTCTGAGGTCCTCACTCGGACGAAATAGCCTAGCCAACCTCGATCCCTATCTTCACCGATACTCGAGAACGCGACTTTGCTGGCCCGACGGGCGAGCTTGATCAGTCCCTCCCGGTAGAGTCGGGGACTGTATAAGCGCATAAGGTGGTCGATCGTGAAAGGGCACCCTTCGATCTTGCTTACAAAGAAGCGAAGGAGGATTACGATCCTCTAGAAAGAAGGGTGAATTTGACTGAGGGTTACCTCGTATCTTTTGCAAAAGTCAACAATAATCGGGTCCAAGGGGCCCAACGTGAAGGGATAAATGTAAACACTTAAAAATCCCTCGACGTGGGTGGTGATGGCTTCGTCAGGTTCGGGAACCACCACATATTTGTCAGCCCAGTTACAATCCTTCTTGACTTCGGAGAGAATGTCCTCGGTGATCGAGCAGATATACCTCGAGACCTCCTCACACCGGCCTGGTACGGAGGAGGGCTTTTCGACTTTAAAGTAAGCATTGACTGGGCACCCCCCCGGGATGAATATTTTTAGAGGAGGCTTCGGTGTTGGTTCTTCGACAGCAGTATGTGAAGCGGTCTCTTCGGTAGCTGGCCGTGAGGTAGAAGGAGTTTCTTTTTGGGGAACGGTTTTGGAAGTTTTCGCCATTTCTTTATAGAGAAGAAATAAGGAAAAAGAGGAAGTTAAAATAGTACACTCGGTGGTTTGAGAAAAAGTCGAATGAGAGTTCTTATAAAAGATCTCAAAGTAACTAAAATATAAGTACTTGGAAGTATTGAAATTTCTTAGGAACAAGGGCACCAGGTTTGAATGTAAAGTTTGAATGAACAAATGAGGGGATATTTATAGTTTTCCAGCGACGGTTCGCATCTAAGAGTGGCCGACCAGCAACTAACAAGCGTTTAATGCCATTAAGACTTGACTGACGAGACGTTGACGGTTTTGTCATTTCTGTCATGTGATATCGAAGAAAGAATCGGAAGCTCATGTCGTTTCTCATCGTCTACTCTCTAAAAAATGAGGGGACTATTTGTGTACGGTCGATATCGAGCTCACCTACAACATGACAACCAAAGACTGAAGATCGACCCCGAGTCCCACCAAACTAGAACCTGGGGTCATAACGCCTGCCTTCGAGAATATTGAGTTCGTAATCCCATAGTCGACCTTAGCCCCGATTGAGCTTGAAGAAACATTGTTAGCATAACCAACAGTAGACCAAAATATTCGTGACTGATCGGATATTACGGTGGGAATCTCGGCACGTATCAATAAGGCACCGACAATCATCAAATCAAGAGATTTTTTTACCTTTATAGAATTATACCTAAAGTAGGACTCCTCTACTATATAAAGGAGGGTCTGATAATTCATTGAACACATTGTAACACACATTCCAAAGCAATACATTATTATTCTCCTTACGTTCTTACTATTCTCTTTAAAACTCTCATTTCTTGTGTCTTGATATTGATCGAAATACCTAGTTCGATGGTGATTAATTCTCCAGGGCTAGGACTATTCAATTCGTGTAGTTTGCGTTTACTTTTCCATTACTTATTTCAATTGCAGTCTAATTTATCGTTTTATATCAAGTTAAATCATGTATCCTAAAACCACTTATAAATTCAATTGTTATCCGATTTTGAGGGTAAACAAAGTAAAAGTGAAAATATCTTTGTAGTATAGTGGATAAGTAAAAGTGAAAATATCTTTGTAGTATAGTGGCTAAGTAAAAGTAAAAATATCTTTATAGTATAGTGAATAAGTAAAAGTGACCGGAAGGAGTAAATTTTAACAAATGAGCATTCAATTCAGTGGTACTTGTGTGAGTCATTCATAAAAGAAAAGAATGCGGAGTGTCTACTAAACATGGCCATCCTTTGAAGTGGCGGATGTAGCATTATAGTACAGGACTATCTAATTTCAACTTTTTTGACGTAATATATAAATATATATTAATTCAATAATAATTTTGAAAAAATAATAATAAATTTAATATTAAAAATCTTATAGGTTAAACCATAAAGAATACATGTGTCGATTAAATTCTATAGAATTTAAATCGTGGATCAAAGAGATGAAGTCTCTCTTCCCTATATTGGCTCATTTTCATACTGAATTTATTGGATCAAAAGAAATAATTACAGAGGTCAAGATTGTTTACTGTGAGCCTAGAAAATTATCATTATTAATAAAATATAGATTAAGTCATTAAGATATCCAGAAAACATAAATTCAACAAATGCTTTTATCATGTCTACCTCATACTTGTGTCATAGGGACATGTTTTGGTCCTTAACCACTGGAAATGTCACAAGAATTTCTCACACAAAATTTTCCTCATCTGTAAAAACCGTATACTGTTTCCTACATAGACAACAGCATTGGGCAAAGAGAGCTTTGGGTTTGCTATGGCAACCTTGTTTAACAGCATTTTGATTAGTAGGTTATATGTGAACACCTAATTTTTTATCGTGCTTGAATATTTCTCGCTTTTATTTTCTCACGTGTGTGCTCACTCTTTGTCCCCCACACTTTGTCCCTACTCCACT
>AWOL01S0009716.1:53488-65755 GCA_000715115.1 Nicotiana otophora | reverse complement strand
CCCTCATGCTTGTCCCCCCACACTTTGTCCCCTCTTCACTTTCCCTTGTCTCCCATGCTTGTCCCCCACTCATAAACTCCATACCACTCTTTCTACCCATTAAAAACAACCCCCAATTCCTTTCTTCTGCAGGAGAAGATCACAGAATCCTCCCCCATTTTGAAAACGCAGCTGTTGTCCATCTTCTTGCTCAAAAACAACCCCACACCAAAGAAAAAAGAAAAAAAAAACACAAAGAAAAGAGAGAAAATCGGCAGCAATTAAGGTCCTATTAGGCAAAAGAAAACAACAACAACAACAACAACAACAACCCAGTATAATCTCACTAGTGGGGTCTGGGGAGGGTAGTATGTACGCAGACCTTACCCCTACCCTGGGGTAGAGAGGCTGTTTCCAATATACCCTCGGCATCCTTCCCTCCAAGAACTCTCACCTTGCTCTTGGGGTGACTCGAACTCACAACCTCTTGATTGGAAGTGGAGGGTGCTTACCATCAGAGCAACCCACCTTGTCAAAAGAGAGAGAGAAAAAAAATACACAAACAACTAAAGTTTTTTTTTTCTTTTTCTTAAACCTTTCCGGCGAGTTTCGAGGTTATCCGTTCGAGGTCCTATTCGGCGAGTCAAGCTTAACTAAGGTCCGTTTTTTTATTGCTAAATTTAGATCTTTATTTTGCAGTTCATCTTGTACTAATTTGAGTCAAGCTTGAATAAAACGTGGATGTATTAATATGGTCTTGTATGTCCGATTGGCTTTTTGATTTTGGAAGCTTTGGATTCTAAATTTTGCATACTCTGCTTATTTTCTCTGGAAATGGTTAAAATATCTATGATTTTGATTCCCCTCTTTTGTTTGTTAGTTGATTCTTAAACAAAAAATAAATTTTAGTAACAGAAGAACAAAATTGTTGTTTCGTTAAGATAAGATTCGTTAAGATAAGATTTGAGCCATTGGGATTTCAAGTGATATTAAAATTGAGTTGCTGGCCAAATACTTGTCAGAGGAAATGTTGGAGTGATTTTATGTCTTTTCCCAGCACATATTTGTTTTTTTGGACAGTTTACACCCTTACCAAGTAAATACTGTTCTTAGGCCATTCATTTATGTTGTCCAAAGTTGAATTTATTTGTCCTTCGTCTAACATGGATTTTCTTCGTTATTGAACAAGACCAATAGATTTGATGCGCCTTTAAAGTTGTTTTCTTCTTTGCTTTGCCAGCGTTATTTGGAATATGGTTGGTTTTAAGCATAGTCGGTACTGTTCTCCACCATAATATAATTTTCATAATCTTTATGCGTCACAATAATTTCAAACTAGTCTTAAAAAAAATATTTAAACTATTGAATCCCGTAGATTGCTTTAGGCGCGAATAATAAATTATCGTGACCATGAGTACGATTCCCGTGGCATGGTCACGATACGTAAATCTCATTCGGGTCACAACTTCTAATAATAACTAAAATAAACATGTTGTAAATCGCGGGTGTGTTTCACGTGGCGCGATTCGTAATGTGCACAAAAACAAACGAGTGCGCGACATCGCGACTTGTTCAAAAAAATTCCATAAATAATAAAAGCGATAATGTATAAAAGGTTCTAAAACATGTAATAATTCAGATATTCAAGCCAAGTTTAAGTCAATAAAGCGGCCGTGCTAGAACTACGGGACTTGGGAAATGTCTTACACCTTCTCCACGGTCAACATAATTCCTTATCCGGACTTTGTTTTCGCAGACCAATAATAATAGAGTCAAACTTTCCTTTGACTGGGGATTCAAATAAAAGGTGACTTGGAACACCCAAAAATCAATTCCGAGTGGTGACTCTGTAAATAAAATAATTCCTATTTAAAAAATTATCACTTTAATTAGAAAAACTCTTTAACCCACAATCCACACATATATCTCTTTTTTCGGGGTTAAAAATGGTGTGACATTATCAAAAGTAGAGAAATAAAGCAAACAGTAGAGATCGGTTTAACTAAACCAGAGTGTACTTTTTGGTTTTCCATAGGATTTAACATAAATAAATTGTTGGCTAACCCACGATTTAAACTTTATGCGTTCAAGTTCAAAATTCTATCACAACCTGTTGAAGATGATGTTACGCAATGTTCAGAGAAGCTTCTAGAGATTGGCGCTTGGATATGACAATTGAGGTTGCTCCTGCTATAGGCTGGAAATCGACAGAAAATGCTGAAAAAAGCTGTTGACCTGAAGAGTAAAGTAAATCCATAATTGACCCGGCCCGACTCACGTCGTTCCAACCACCTAGATCCTGGTATTCTGACCCCAGAGAGAGAGAGAGAGAGAGAGAGAGAGAGTGCCAGCTTGCAGGGGCGGATCTATGTATTGAATTGGGGATGGCACGCCACCCGATCGCTCGGATAAAGTTTTATATACATACTGGTATTTTTCACAAAACCGCCTACATAAGGAACAGATGGCACCCCAAGTCACAAAATGACTGAAGGTGCCATGGTTGAAGTGCTGAAATTCCATGCAAAACACCTGGGATTGAGACTTTCCAGATGCAAATGTTGTTTCCTTTCTTTTCTTTTTGTTCATTTCTCTTATTTTCTTCATCTTAAATATTCAATTTTCTTATACAGTTCCAATTTTATTATTTATTTATATTGTATATTTGTTTCCTTTGTCTTTTTCTCGATGTTCGTATTTTATTTGGATGGATGTAATCTAATCATTTTTTTTTATCCATATTATATTATTTTATTAATTTTAATTTTATTTTTATAGTGATGCATCAAAGACATGATATAATATTAATCAGCTAATGTAGATGGAAATGGTGTATCGCATATTCGTTTATGCATAAAACAAATTTTAAATTTGATTGAATAAATTCAAAATGGATCGAACCGAACCGAAGTAATCCAAAACGGAACAAATCGATTGAATGTACACCCTAATTCAATCCTTTTCACTAATGGTCATTTTACATTAAAATAGTGGCACTCGTAGCCATGAAATTCTAGATCCGTCTCTGCCAGCTTGAGGTCAAGAATCCGTTTATTCAACATCTCTATTAGCAAGCAGAGACCAGTCGAAAGTGAGCTTCCTCATAGTCTCTCCCTTCCTAGAAATAGAACTCTAACTATCCCTTTCCTGTCTCCTTACTCGAGAAATATATTAATTATACTAATTATTTACTGGATTTTTTACACATATACAAATTCTTGGCTAAAACTAAGTTTACCTCTCTATATATATATGTAGTGTAAAAGTTCTTTTTATAGACTTAGTATATAAAAGTTAAACTCATATATTCAGAATAATATCGATATCAACAACATGCATAACAGATCTCATAATAAGCTTGTCCGTAATGCAAAGTATGCTTCCAGTGTCAAATTAAAATTACAACAGCTAGCAAACTTGAACATCGATCATACATGCTCCTTAGTAAGCTTCATCTTCTCCCTATCCAAGAAAATAGACTGTTAATTATACTTATTAAAATGGTCAATGAGGATTATTATAGTCAATCCTAACTTGAAGGCATTATTGTTGTTGTTGTTGTTTACAATAAAGACTTTAATATTTTGCTAACTTAACATAAATTATGAAAAAACTCACTCGTAATTGAAATGTACAGATATCTTTTTGGCCTTAACCTCGTAATTATAGTCAACCCTAACTTGCTTGATCAAATTAACTCACCGTCTTTGGAGTAATGAAGTGTACAGATATCTTTTTGGCCTTAACCTCAGGAGACTTATGCTGATGTGATTCTCCATATTTCTTGATTAGCTTTTCCCTAACGTAGGTTTCATATATAAAAGTAGCTCCTCTAAACTGGGGCAAAACTAGCCATGCCACAACTATCAACTTCACATCGTACCATATTGGTATCCTAAATCAAGATTCACAAAAACAAAACTAAAGTAAATAAATAATAACTTATGATATTTTGACCGTTTAAAACTAAAATGAGTGAATAAACTCATCTATTCTACTCCCTCTGGGAATGCTAAGTAATAACTTACCAGTCAAGAATGGGTTGAAGCAGCATCTCCACAAGTGTAAGAAAAGAATAGAGAATCCAATAAGCAAGCCATTGTTCATCATCCAACTTGGAAGTGCTCTCCATAGCTATTATTGATGCATATCTACACAATATATATTCAAAAGGAATCCAACAATATCAACTTAAAAATATCAACTTAATAAGGAAAGAACGAGCACTTTTTTATATAATAATATTACGTACAGAGGATAGAGCAACATCGTCACTGGCCTGCAATTTTAGTGCAAAATATACAACTGTTACTTTTCAAGAATTATTGAACAAGTACTACACATATATAGATTAAAACTCCATAAGAAAAAGATAAAGGAATTTTCTTAAAAAAAGTTATATTACCCGGCAATAGTATGAAGATGAGTGATCAAAGTCCAAAAATGACCCATTATTTCCTTCAAAGAAGAAGAAGAACAAATGTCTTTTGAGTGAGAGGAAGAATTGTGGAGCACAGACTTTATTGAACAAAAGAAAACACTTGTCGGGTCTAAGATGTACATTAATCCGTATCAGATACTTACTTTGACGTAGTGTCCTAGGTTTAGCACATGACAGATCAATTGAACTTTGAACATGAATTCAAGTACAAGATCCAAAGTAATTAAATAGTAACACATCATTAGATGGAGTTTTAACAACAACAACAACTCACTTGAGTAATACTAATTAAAACGAAAAGAATAAACTGAGACTGCGAACGAGTAACAGCTCAAGCAGAGAAATTGATTGTGTGGAAAATTGCTTGACATATTTTGCTAATTTTTCTGAAAAATTTGTTGATCAATAGTTGTTCTTAAAAATTACAATTATCTAAACAATTAATATTTTACATAACCTTTTTGAAAGAATATCTCTTTGAACCATGTTCAAAAAATTCCCAAAAGGACACTTTGGCAGAGCGAATGTTGCATCTAGCATGTCCAGCATTCACTCAAATTATAAGTGGCCACAAGACAAGCAAGAGACGAGTCACAAAGTAGTCATTAAAAAATTACAATGTATATATAAGTAAAATATTAAGTTTTAGAGGTATATAATACATATTGAACACTTTTTGTCAAGAATTTTTTTTACTTTTTTCAAGTTTGAATACCCTTGGAAAAATTCTTAACTTTGTCACTGAGCATGACATGTGTACATAGTCATTATACATGCGTAGTAGTGACAAAACGGTTAAAAGAAAACAATTAACCGCCTATATTATCCACTAAAAAATGGATTGAATAATAAACTTTTTAAAAACGGATCAAATATGGATAAGAACCATATTATTCATTTAGAAAATGGATAACCAATGAATAACTATTGTGTTTAACTTTTACATTTGTAAAACCTCAAATTTGGGGTTTTTCAAGTTTGAGAGAATAAGAATTCTCCCAAAAGTGATCATATTCAAGAAGTCGTGGTTAATCCGTTTTTTATCCTTATTAAATATGGATCGGATCGGATAATTTATCCGTTTTTTCATTACTCGTTTTCGATCCGTCTCATATCCGACCCGACCCGACCCGCCCGTTTGTCACCCTGCACATACAGAATGTTGCTTATTCAGATAGCCTTATATTATAATGCTGCTAACCATTTAATTTCTTATTGAGTACTATATCATCAACAAACAACGCTAAGAAAATAATCCTAAAAATTACTTTTGGGATAATACATATATACCCCTCCAACTTGTTCTGTTTTCTCTACTACACACTTTAACTTTAAGAAGGTGCTATTATCTCCATAAACTAATTTGAAGTGGTATTAATACCACCCTAAAAGCCCAACACCAGATCTAAAGTCGGGTTGTGTATCTCACGCACAATATTTAGTTTCCACGTCATTTTTCTTTCTTTTTAATACTAAAAAGGATTTGTTTTTGCTTTCTTTTTTACTTTTTAAATATTCTGCCACTGTCACTTTAATTAAATGGAAAAACAATCTCGACGCAGATCGGAAGCTCCGACACTCAGCCGACAGCCTAAGACATCCTCCATTTCATGACCCAACATTAGTTTTGTCTTTTCAAATGAGAAGGTTTTTATGAGGATGACCGTAGAAGGTAATGATTATGCAATGAAAGCCAAAACCAGGCATGTATTACAAATATCATTAAAATTGATCTGTGCGTGAAAAAAACCGATCACTGAGGAATTGTTAAAGAAAAACGCAATTAAAGAAATAACTTTTCTCGTGAGGAATGGTGAAAAAGATAAAAATGATGGTGGGATGTAAATCAAGACTTGTGCTAGCTAATTAGGCATAGCTCGGGTTTGTTGAAATGTATATGAATTTTTCATAAGAAAAACAGAGGAAGAAGATCTGTGGTAATTGGTATAGTTGGTTCACCGAGGTGTAGATATGCAGAAAATTGATGACGAAGTTTAGTGGCCGAACAAATTTACAGTGAGTGAATTCGGTCGCCGTTCATATTTTCCGTGGTAAAATCAGTGTGTTGGAGAAGAGGAAAAAGATGGAAAAAAAAAAGAAAAAGAAAAGGGGGGGAAAAATAACACCTAAAAGAAATGAAAAATACATTGATTGGGATTTAAATTTTCTTCTCACGCACTGGCAGGGTGTGTGACCACTTTTCATGCCACATAAGCACAAAAGGTGGTATTAACATATCTTTAGATTATTTAAACGGGTAATAGGACTTTCGCAAAGTTAAAGTGTTTAGTTGAAAAAATAAAACTAGTTAGAGGAGGTACTTATGTATTATCCCATTACTTTTCACATACATAGTTCTTTTTCATACATCTAATATATACTATATAAAATAATTGTTTAAATATATCTTTTGTTTAAATTATCCTCGCCATTACAAAGGGCCAAAAAATATCTGAAAATCACATAAAAGATTTAAAACAATAATTAATTTTTATTTAAACTGTAAGTGGTCACAAGAGATCATTTCATGAAAGATATCTTATATTTGTCCTTATTAAGTAATAGGAAATTATTGAAGAACCAATCTCTGATCGGATTGATTATCGATCATCAAAATTTGCCACGTGTCCAGACTTAACCCACCCCAAACTAAATTACAGGAATGCCCTTTTTTCGTTAACTAGACGAATATATATATATATATATATATATATATATATATATATATATATATTACCAACTAAAATAAAACAGTAGCATTGTTTTCGGGGGGTATGTGATCACCCCTGGGCTGTGATCAAGAGTATTAATATTACAATCCAAAAATTTTCTAGGAAAAACAGTTCCTGAGATGCATGCCCTAAAAGTTTGGTTTGCAAACACCGGAGAAACTTCCACATATCTTGTACTATCAAAAATATCTTGGTTGCACCCTCATTTGCCATCAGATCAACTACTTTGTTCGTCTCTCTGTAGTTGTGCTTCACCACCACGTCTCCTAGTCTTAGGATGATTGACCTGCATTCAAAAATGATTGAGTCAAAGACATGATTACCCGAGTTAAGCATTCTTATTACCTCGGTCGAGTCTGTGTTGATTTCAAGCGGTATGAATCCTCTTTGATAAGCAATCCACAATCCCTTTAGAACAACAAGAAGTTCAGCTTGTGTATTAGTGGTGTGGGGCCCAGAAGCCAGTTGTTGATGGAGTATCTGAAACTTCTCCCGCACCTCCATTCCCAAGATTCCCAACAGCTGCTCCATTAATGTTGAGCTTGTAATGGCCTCTTGATAGGGGAATCCATTTGACCCATATGATCTTATCTTTTGTGGTTGGTTGGTTTATTGAGATAGTGACATACTCAGTTGCCTTTGCCAAAACAACAGAAGTAGGGATAATATCTTTTTTGTTGTTGAAGAGATTATTATTCCTGGTTATCCAAATCCTCTAGAAGCTAAAAGGGAATAGATCTTCCCAACTGAGGATGTTGTTGAAAAGCTTTCTGTCACGATCCCAACTTCCAACCTTAGGACGTCGTGATGACACCTAGTCTCTAAAACTAGTATAGATTTTTAACCAAATAACTAATGAGCATGAAACCGAAATTTCTAAAAGGAGCCAACAATCTCAACACGATACAATATGACAAAACCGGTAGTACAAGTCATAAGTTATTTTAAAAGTCACTAGAATTAACAATATATCACTGTCCTAGAATGATACGAAACAATGAAATAAAATACACCAGAAGGTGACTTCGGAGCCTGCGAACGTCCAGCAGGTATACCTTGAAGGCTCCAGCCGCACAAACATAAGTCTCAAAATCAACCCGATCCGAATTTATCTGGATCTGCACAAAAATGTACAAAAGTATAGCATGAGTACACCACAATAGTACCCAGTAAGTATCAAGCCTAACCTCAGTAGAATAGTGATGAGGCCAGGTCAAGACACCTACCAGACATGTAAACTTGTGCAGGATATAACATAAGGCTAACAAGGAAAGAACATCAATATAAGGCCAATAGCAGAAGAGTTTCAAATTACAATCAACAGTGAAAATAATGGGAGCACGAATAATAACGAGAAACAACCATGCAATTAAGCAACAACATATTCGGGGTACTGATGAAATATGAATGTGTCCAAGTAAAGGAAAACGATGACAACTCAATCAACCAAATCATTCCTAGTGCACAAATTTCAACAAAAATTACCCAAGCACCACTTCTCGTAATCTCAGATTATAAGTCAGAACTTCCAAACTTACACATATTGAACCTTGTGCCCACATATTTCAAATCACTTTCGCACGGTAAAATTCAAGTACTACCAGGTACATAGTATCCGTGTCAAATGCTAATTAAAATGTTCAAGAGACTTATCTATATACGATAAGGCATACTAACAACTTTGAATAAAGTAGGAAATCCGATGAGAAAATGAATTTATTTTAGAAATCATTTGGGGTGAAGAAAATAATATTTTTAAATAAAGCAAAGCATCGGATAAGCTACCGAGTTAAATATAGAATTTGTTAAATTAAAACATAATAATAATTTTTAAGCAAAGTAAAAACATCAGATAGGGTAAGGATTTTAAGTTGAAAAATCAATTAAGGTGAAATACGACAACTATTAAGAATAGTAAAGTATCGAATGAAACGACGAGTTTTAGCTTAAGAGTCACATAAGATAAGCATGTTAAATCTTTTTTTACTTAAAATTGTTATATTACTAACAACTCAACAGGGTATGAGATAATGACTTAACGTAGTGAGTTCATCTTGAAAATTAATTCACCAAAATAATAGTAATAGGAAAGGAGAACAGGAAATGACGACAAAGCAGTAAACTAATGAAAAATCTCAATCCTCGAAATCAGTAGATCCAAAAATATCGGTCCTCAGAATCTCATATGATAAATATTGATAGCTAACACAATACAACAATGAGTACAACACACCCAATTCGTTGCGGTGCGCAATCCGATCCCACCGTATCAATATCAAATCCTCCCTTATTTCTCTCGTTGTGGTGTGAAACCCAATCCCATGGTATCAATATCAAATCCTCCCGTATTTCATCCGTTGCGGCAAGCAACCTATCCCACAGTATTTTAATATCACAATCCTCCCTTATTTTACCTGTTGCGGCGTGCAACCCGATCCACAAGCAATTTAAATTAACAACAACAATCCAATAACTTAATTTACAAGAATTTCTACAATTCAAGGGTAATAATCATAGGAATACAACAAATATTACAAAAACACAGGACAAGTGTTACACCCTATCTTTTCGTACGTAAAACTGCGTCGTGAGCAATCTAATGTAGGACCAAAAATGAGATAATCTTTGAAAATATATAAAGTAATTTAACCATGTTACCTCAAAGGTTACAAATATTGAAGATCATGAACAACAAGTACAAAGAGGGTTGGAAGGTTCAGAAGCTAAAGGAATTGAAGAAAATAATTTTTTGTCGAAAGTCGACAAGTTGGGAATGTTATAGCATGTAATTTTGGGGTGAGACCAGGGTGTTTAACATGATAAAGAAGTTATGTAATGAGTTATGTTAGTCGTATGATAGTCGTGTGTTATGTTTTGAAGTCAAGCGAGTGGTGGAACAAAAGTCGATGAAAGTCATCACAAGTTACGTTCATAAGTTTTACTGAAACTTTGGGTCAAATGTAACTGCGATTTTCTCCCAATATACTTAGAGTTATAGGGTGTTCTACCCATAAAATTAAATATCTATGAGTCTATCTTCTAACACATTAAATCTTTTGTCAATACGATATCGGAGTAGAGAGATATGAGCGTTTTTACGAGACTGCGCAGATTGTCACCTACTTGCTTAAACGAGAATCCAAAAATGGGCCAGTTCGGGTCGTCCAAAAATGGGTCAGTTTGGGTCGTCCAAAGAGGCCTTTATAAATGTATATCCCCTTCATATATTATACTTATAATAGGGCAAAATAACCATACATAATCTCTCCAAAAATCCTCCCAAAGATTTCCCACAAACTCCAATTGATTTTCTCTCCCTTTCAAGTTCTAATTGGAGGTAAAGCCTAGAGTTTAAAGAACCAAGATAGGAGCTGAGTTATCCAAAAAATAAGGTACGTTTACTGCTCTATTTCATCCATTTTTTCTGCTGTAGATGCATAGTAAGTCGTTCTATATTTGTAAGAACTCACGGGACGTTGATCGGAAGCCGTGAGTTTGAGTTATTCACTTGTAGCGGACTGTTTTGTGTTGCTGTTGGACTGCATGTTTTACTACTATTTTGTGGAGTTTTGGAGGAGGAAGGGTGTGGAGAAACACCACATAAATGTAGGGTGGTGGTCTGATCGTTCGTCGTAACATTTTCGGGATGTTTGACACTACTACGGTGGTCGTTTCGTGTATGAAGACATTGGGGTGTGTTGGGCTGTTTTGTAGTATTTTGTGGTGTATATAAGGTTGGAAAATAATGTATATAGGTTGTTATTATTGGGTTCTTGTTTTATTGGTGCTATCTTGAATTTGGAGGAAGTAAGGATTATAGGGGAGATGCTGTCCGTTTTAATACAAAATAAACTTGTCGTTCGTTATGTGATAATTGTACCTTTCGGAATTTACTGATAGTATTATTATCATTGTTGTAGATTAAGGTGCGAAGAGGCGAGTTCGACTTGGTGATTGGAAAGATTGTGATAAGGTATGTTAAGGCTAAACCTTTCCTTCATTTGGCATGATCCCGTAACTACATATGTTTTACAACGAGACATAAAGAGAAGTTCGTATTTATGAATTTAGTCACATTATCCTAGTCTCAGAAGTTATAGTATTCTCTCTTATATATATATATATATATATATACATACAGTATTACAGTATTTTCACCACCATCGAGCTATAATCGATGGACAGGCCCCTATTGGGCAACCTCTGATCAGATGGTAAGTTATATACCGAGCCTAATGTGGCCGAGCGCCTATGAGCGAGCCTAGGATAGCCGAGATACAGAGCCTAGTATGGTCGAGCGCCTATGAGCGAGCCTACTACGGCCGAGCAGTTACACGTACCGAGCCTTATAGGGCCGGACATTTATTTTACTTACTATATTAAAGGAGTTGAGTCAGTATCAGCAGGTAAGTATATCTCCAGATCATCTTTGACTCCCAGCTACTTTCAGTTATTATATTATATTATATTATCAGTTCAGTTTTACTTTTCAGTTATGTTATTGCCTTACATACTCGGTACATTATTTCGTACTGACGTCCCTTTTATGGGGACGCTGCATTTCATGCGTGTAGGTTCAGATAGATAAACGGGTAGACCTTCTTAGTAGGTGCTCCCCGAGTTCAGCCTGATCGGCAAGCTCCACGTCCTTCGGAGTTATTGGGTCTAAGGTTGCGTGTACATCTTTTGTATGTATGTATATATGTTATGGGTAGGTCAGGGCCCTGTTCCGATCATAATACATCTATCAGTAGAGGTTTGTAGACATATCATGTCAGTTAGTGCAATATGTTGGGCTTGTAGGCCTAGTATGTATATTTTAGTGGTTTGTTAGTTGTAGTAGTTATGACGGCCTTGTCGGCCCACCTTTATATTGATGTTTAGTCAGCGCTAGTTTCCATTCAGTTTTATATTTTGCTTCACAAATTATCTTGCAATGTGGCCCCATGGCCAAATTATGACATTATATGTTCAGATTCCCTTAGTCGCAATTTGGTACGCTAGGTTAGGTGAAGCACCGGGTGCCGGTCTCGCTCCCAAGTTCGGGGCGTGAAAAACTTGGTATCAAAGCAGTTCTGTCCTAGGGAGTCTACAAGCCATATCTAGTAGGGTCTT
>AWOL01S0009716.1:16702-53395 GCA_000715115.1 Nicotiana otophora | reverse complement strand
AGTTATGACGGCCTTGTCGGCCCAGCTTTATATTGATGTTTAGTTAGCGCTAGTTTCCATTCAGTTTTATATTTTGCTTCACAAATTATCTTGCAATGTGGCCCCATGGCCAAATTATGACATTATATGTTCAGATTCCCTTAGTCGCAATTTGGTACGCTAGGTTAGGTGAAGCACCGGGTGCCGGTCTCGCTCCCAAGTTCGGGGCGTGAAAAACTTGGTATCAAAGCAGTTCTGTCCTAGGGAGTCTACAAGCCATATCTAGTAGGGTCTTGTTTATAGATGTGTTGTGCACCATATTATATAAGCAGGGAACTATAGGGCATTTAGGAGTTGGTTACCCTTCTTTCAAATCTAAATCACGCTGTAGAATTGAGTTATAGGAAATTTGCATACACAGATGACGGTGACTAGGAATACTACGGCTAGCCAGAACGGAGATACAGCAGTAGGTGAAGGGACCAGCAGGGTACCCCCAGTAGATGGGTCCCAGTCTGAGGCCCAGGAAGAGACCCCTACTCAACCATTACCGGCTCCTCCACCACCTAAGGAGATTCCTACGGATACTGCACATCCAGTTCCCCCTCTACTTCTATCAGCTCAGGACTTGAAAAGTGCGGTGTATTTGTTGACACAGTTGGTAGCTACCCATCAACAAGCTAGGGCATCAGCTAGCGCAGGATCTTCTGAGAGGTCTGGAAGTTCAAGGGTCCGAGAGTTTATTGCTTTGAGTCCCCCAGAGTTCACGGGGACAGATTAGAGGGAGAACCCGCAGGATTTCATTGATCAGCTTCATATGATCTTTCGGGTTATGCATGCCACAGAGAAAGAGGCAGTTGAGCTAGCAGCTTTTCGACTCCGAGATATAGCCATCCTTTGGTACGAGGGAAGGGAGAGGTCCAGAGCACGTGATGCACCTCCGGCTAGTTGGAAGAATTTTTTAGATGCCTTCCTTGACCAATACTTACCGCGGGAGATCCGACAGGCTCGGGTCGATCAGTTTCTAGCCCTCAAGTAGGGCAATATAAGTGTTCGAGAGTATAGTCTCCATTTTGACTCATTAGCCAGATATGCACCATCCATAGTTGCTATTATGCGGGATAGGATCCACAGGTTTATAGCAGGGTTAGCCCCAGAGTTGACCGAGGCATGTACCACCGCTGCATTGCATGATAGTATGGATATCTCCCGGATTCAGGCATTCGCTCAAAATATAGAAAGGGGTAGGCGTCGGCAGCAGGGCATAGAGAGGACTGAGCAAGGGTAGCGTAAGAGGATGAGTTTTCCCAGGTCTTAGGAGCAGTCTCAAGGTAGTTATAGGCCCCAGCACTTCGGACAGCCACCTAGGCCTCCGCCACCTCAGTTACTGGGTTACAGGGATGATCGATATAGCCAGACATGACCAGGTGAGAGCTCACGGGCGTTGGGTTTGCAGCGATAGCGAAGTTCAAGGCAGACACGGTCATTTCTGCCACGGTGTGACATCTGTAGTAGAGGACACTTGGGGCAATGCCGAGCAGGTTCTGATGCTTGTTATACGTGTGGGCGTCCGGGGCATATGATGCTAGATTGCCCAAATAGGTATTTGGGGGGTATGGCACAACCAGCGAGTTAAGCAACAGGATTATCTATGTCCGTGCATCCTTCAGGGCGCGAGTCTCAGTCTTCGGTTGTCAGAGGTCGAGGCAGAGGTAGAGGTTCCAGTTCAGGTTGTAATCAGAACCGTATCTATGCTTTAGTGGTCGACAGGGCAAGGAGTCTTCAACAAACGTTGTGACAAGTATATTGACCATTTGCTCTCATGATGCTTATGCCTTGATAGACCCAGGATCTACATTATCATATATTACCCCATTTATCGCGGGTAAGTTTGGTATAGTGCCTGAAATACTAAATGATCCTTTTGCAGTATCTACACCAGTCGGAGAACCGATTATTGCTAGACGGGTTTACTGAGGTTGTACGGTGACAGTTTGTAGTCATCAGACCTCAGCTGACCTAGTTGAGCTAGAGATGATGGATTTTGATACAATCATGGGCATGGACTGGTTGGCATCTTGCTATGCCATATTTGATTACCGAGCAAAGGTAGCCAGATTTCATTTTCCGGATGAGCCAGTCCTTGAATGGGTAGGTAATATAGCGACACCTAAAGGTAGGTTTATTTCCTATCCGAAGGTGAGGAAAATGATCGCAAAAGGGTACATTTATCATATTGTGCGAGTTAGAGATGTAGGTATTGAGATACCTACACTTCAATCTATTCCCGTAGTCAAAGAGTATGCAGATGTGTTTCCAGATGAGCTTCCAGGTATTCCTCCAGAGTGAGAGATTGATTTTAGCATCGATTTGCTTCCAGGAACTCAACCAATATCCATCCCTCCGTATAGAATGGCACCTGCCAAATTGAAGGAGTTGAAGGAGCAGNTGCGGTTGTCCATGCACTTAAGATATGGCGGCATTATTTATATGGTGTTCATGTTGATGTATTTACTGATCATAAAAGCCTACAATATATCTTCAAGCAAAAAGAGTTGAATTTGCGACATAGGCGATGGCTTGAGTTATTGAAAGATTACGATGTTAACACTCTTTACCATCCAAGGAAAGCTAATATTGTAGCAGATGCCTTAAGTCGCCGATCTATGGGTAGCTTAGCACATGTAGAGGCCGAGAAAAGACAATTAACTAGAGAGATTCATCATTTGGCTTGTTTGGGGGTTCAGTTAGTAAATTCCAACGATGGTGAAGTTGTACTCCAAAACACTGCAAAATCATCTCTCGCAACTGAAGTCAAGGAAAGGAAGTACAAGGACCCAGAGTTGGTCGAGTTAAGAGAGTGAGTTCTGCAGCAGAAGAAGTCATTGTTAGAGCTCAAGGGAGATGGGGTTCTCAGATACAGCNGTAAGAGGATGAGTTTTCCCAGGTCTTAGGAGCAGTCTCAAGGTAGTTATAGGCCCCAGCACTTCGGACAGCCACCTAGGCCTCCGCCACCTCAGTTACTGGGTTACAGGGATGATCGATATAGCCAGACATGACCAGGTGAGAGCTCACGGGCGTTGGGTTTGCAGCGATAGCGAAGTTCAAGGCAGACACGGTCATTTCTGCCACGGTGTGACATCTGTAGTAGAGGACACTTGGGGCAATGCCGAGCAGGTTCTGATGCTTGTTATACGTGTGGGCGTCCGGGGCATATGATGCTAGATTGCCCAAATAGGTATTTGGGGGGTATGGCACAACCAGCGAGTTAAGCAACAGGATTATCTATGTCCGTGCATCCTTCAGGGCGCGAGTCTCAGTCTTCGGTTGTCAGAGGTCGAGGCAGAGGTAGAGGTTCCAGTTCAGGTTGTAATCAGAACCGTATCTATGCTTTAGTGGTCGACAGGGCAAGGAGTCTTCAACAAACGTTGTGACAAGTATATTGACCATTTGCTCTCATGATGCTTATGCCTTGATAGACCCAGGATCTACATTATCATATATTACCCCATTTATCGCGGGTAAGTTTGGTATAGTGCCTGAAATACTAAATGATCCTTTTGCAGTATCTACACCAGTCGGAGAACCGATTATTGCTAGACGGGTTTACTGAGGTTGTACGGTGACAGTTTGTAGTCATCAGACCTCAGCTGACCTAGTTGAGCTAGAGATGATGGATTTTGATACAATCATGGGCATGGACTGGTTGGCATCTTGCTATGCCATATTTGATTACCGAGCAAAGGTAGCCAGATTTCATTTTCCGGATGAGCCAGTCCTTGAATGGGTAGGTAATATAGCGACACCTAAAGGTAGGTTTATTTCCTATCCGAAGGTGAGGAAAATGATCGCAAAAGGGTACATTTATCATATTGTGCGAGTTAGAGATGTAGGTATTGAGATACCTACACTTCAATCTATTCCCGTAGTCAAAGAGTATGCAGATGTGTTTCCAGATGAGCTTCCAGGTATTCCTCCAGAGTGAGAGATTGATTTTAGCATCGATTTGCTTCCAGGAACTCAACCAATATCCATCCCTCCGTATAGAATGGCACCTGCCAAATTGAAGGAGTTGAAGGAGCAGTTAAAAGATTTGTTGGAGAAAGGTTTCATCAGGCCCAGTACCTCACCTTGGGGTGTATCGGTGCTGTTTGTGCGGAAGAAAGACGGCTCGCTGAGGATGTGTATCGATTATAGGCAGCTGAACAAGGTAACCATTAAGAATAAGTATCCACTTCCTAGGATCAATGACTTGTTTGATCAGTTGCATGGGCTAGATGCTTTTCAAAGATAGATTTGAGGTCGAGATACCACCAGGTTAGAGTTCGGGAGAAAGATATTCCGAAGACAGCCTTTAGGACCCGATATGGCCACTTCGAGTTCCTTGTCATGTCTTTTGGATTGGCGAATGCACCTGCCGTATTTATGGACTTGATGAATAGCCTATTCCGGCCATTTTTAGATCTGTTTGTGATAGTATTTATTGGTGATATTCTGGTTTATTCAAGTTCAGAGGATGAGTATGCGGACCACCTACGAGCGGTACTCCAAATCCTTCATGATCATAAGTTGTATGCTAAGTTTTCTAAATGTGAGTTTTGGTTGAAGTCTGTAGCATTCTTGGGGCATATTGTATCCGATGAAGGTATTAAGGTAGACACTCAGAAGATCGAGGCCGTGAAATCTTGGCCTATACCTACCACTCCGACACATGTTCGTAGCTTTCTAGGCTTAGCAGGATACTATCGGAGGTTCGTAGAGGGTTTTTCTTCCCTTTCGGCACCATTAATGAAGTTGATGCAGAAAGCAACTAAGTTTCAGTGGACGGAGGCTTGCGAGCGGAGTTTCCAAGAGCTTAAGAACAAGTTGACCTCAGTGCTAGTTCTAACACTTCCATAGGGTCCAGAGGGTTATGCCGTGTATTGTGATGCCTCCGGTGTCGAGTTAGGATGTGTCTTTATGCAACATGGGAAGGTAATTGTGTATGCTTCAGGGTAGTTAAGGAAGCACGAGAAGAATTATCCAACCCAAGACCTCGAGTTAGCTGCGGTTGTCCATGCACTTAAGATATGGCGATATTATTTATATGGTGTTCATGTTGATGTATTTTACAGATCATAAAAGCCTGCAATATATCTTCAAGCAAAAAGAGTTGAATTTGCGACATAGGCGATGGCTTGAGTTATTGAAAGATTACGATGTTAACACTCTTTACCATCCAAGGAAAGCTAATATTGTAGCAGATGCCTTAAGTCGCCGATCTATGGGTAGCTTAGCACATGTAGAGGCCGAGAAAAGACAATTAACTAGAGAGATTCATCATTTGGCTTGTTTGGGGGTTCAGTTAGTAAATTCCAACGATGGTGAAGTTGTACTCCAAAACACTGCAAAATCATCTCTCGCAACTGAAGTCAAGGAAAGGAAGTACAAGGACCCAGAGTTGGTCGAGTTAAGAGAGTGAGTTCTGCAGCAGAAGAAGTCATTGTTAGAGCTCAAGGGAGATGGGGTTCTCAGATACAGCGGTCGTCTGTGTGTTCCAGATGTAGCAGGGCTACGAGATAGGATTATGTCAGAGGCACATTATTCGTGGTACTCCATTCATCCTGGGTCGACGAAGATGTATCATGACATTAAGGATGTGTACTGGTGGAACGATATGAAGAAGAACATTGTTGAGTTTGTCGCCCAGTGTCCTAGTTGCCAGCAGGTGAAGGTAGAGCATCAGAAGCCCAAAGGGCTAATGCCGACTATAGAGATCCCGACATGGAAATGGGAGGCGATAAACATGGACTTTGTCATGGGTTTACCTCGTTCTTATCGTAAGTTCGATTCTGTATAGGTGATAGTCTATAAGCTCACAAAATCAGCTCATTTTCTACCTGTCAGATCTACATATACAGTAGAAGATTATGCAAAGTTATATATTAAGGAGATAGTGCGGCTACACAGAGTACCAATATCCATTATATCTGATCGTGGGGACCTGTTTACAGCACATTTTTGGAGGTCATTTCAAAGAGGTCTAGGGACTCGGGTGAATCTCAGCACAGCTTTTCATCCACAGACTGATGGACAAGCCGAGCGCACAATTCAAACGCTCTAGGATATGTTACGAGCATGTGTGTTGGATTTTAAAAGAAGTTGGGATAAACATCTACCTCTTGTCGAGTTTGCATATAATAACAGTTACCACTCCAGTATCCAGATGGCTCCGTACGAGGCTTTGTATGTGCGTAAGTGCAGATCTCCTATAGGGTGGTTTGTTGTTGGAGAATCTGGGTTACATGGGCCAGACCTAGTTCAACAGGCTGTAGAGAAAGTAAAGCTTATTTGGGAGCGACTATTGACAGCCCAGCGTCGACAGAAGTCATATTCTGACATGCAGCGACGAGACTTAGAGTTTGAGGTTAATGGCTAGTATTCTTAAAGGTATCCCCTATGAAGGGCGTGATGAGATTTGGCAAGAAAGACAATCTTAGCCCATGGTATATTGGGCCTTATAGGATCATTCAGAGATTGAGACAAGTAGCTTATGAGTTAGAATTTTCCTCAGAACTGGAGTCAGTCAATCCGATTTTTCACGTATCTATGCTACGAAAGTGCATTGGTGATCCTACCAGAGTGGTGCCCATGGATGATGTGCAGATTATGGAGGACTTGTCATATGAGGAAATTCCAGTTGCCATCCTAGACCGACAAATTCGCAAGCTACGAAATAAGAAGGTAGCCTCCATGAAGGTTTTATGGAGAAGCAAGAGCGTGGAAGAGATGACATGGGAAGCGGAGGAAGAAATAAAAGTATAAATACCCCCACCTATTTCAAACTAAAGATATGGCTCGATATGGGATGCTACAGCACAACTCTATTCAGGATAGTAGGTCATCACGTAAGCTCTTATTTCCTAACTTTCAGTATTTATGATTTACGACTGTGTGAGGCAAAGTGTTGCTATTTATGACATTGGCCATGTGTGGCATGCATAGTATGTTTTCTGGTTAAGTGCAGGTTGTTTATAGTCTAGTGTATGGAGGAGACTCTGGTAAAAATTTTCCAAATTCTCTAAGAGTAAACATTCGAGGACGAATGTTCCCAAGGGGGGAATGATGTTACACCCTATATTTTCGTACGTAAAACTGCGTCGTGAGCAATTTAATGTAGGACCAAAAATGAGACCATCTTTGAAAATATATAAAGTAAGTTAATCATGTTACCTATGAGGTTACAAATATTGAAGATCATAAACAACAAGTACAAAGAGGGTTGGAAGGTTCAGAAGCTAAAAGAATTGAAGAAAATAATTTTTCGTCGAAAGTCGACATGGTGGGAATGTTATAGGATGTAATTTTTGGGTGAGACCAGGATGTTTAATATGATAAGGAGGTTATGTTATGAGTTATGTTAATCGTATGATAGTCATGTGTTATGTTTTGAAGTCAAGCGAGTGGTGGAACAAAAGTCGATGAAAGTCATCACAAGTTACGTTCATAGGTTATACTGAAACTTTGGGTCAAATGTAATTGCGCTTTTCTACCAATATACTTAGAGTTATGGGGTGTTCCACCCATAAAATTAAATATCTATGGGTCTATTTTCTAAAACATTAAACCGTTTTTTAATACAATATCGGAGTAGAGAGATATGAGCATTTTTGTGAGACTGCGCAGATTGTCACCTACTTGCTTAAACGAGAATCCAAATATAGGCTAGTTCGGGTCGTCCAAAAATGGGTCAGCTTGGGTCGTCCAAAGAGGCCTTTTTAAATTCCTATCCCCTTCATATATTAGAATTATAATAAGGCAAAATAACCATACATAATCTCTACAAAAATCCTCCCAAACATTTTCTACAAACCCCAATTGATTTTCTCTCCCTTTCAAGTTCTAATTGGAAGTAAAGCCTAGAGTTTGAAGAACCAAGATAGGAGCTGAGTTATCCAACAAATAAGGTAAGTTTACTGATATATTTCATCCATTTTTTTCTGTTGTAGATGCATAGTAAGTCGTTCTATATTTGTAAGAACTCACGAGACGGTGATCGGAAGCCGTGAGTTTGAGTTATTCACTTGTAGCGGACTGTTTTGTGTTGCTGTCAGACTGCGTGTTTTAATACTGTTTTGTGGAGTTTTGGAGGAGTAAGGGTGTGGAGAAACACTAGATAAATTAAGGGTGGTGTGTTGGTCTTTCGTCATAATATTTTCGGGTTGTTTGACACTACTACGATTGTCGTTTTGTGTATGAAGACATTGGGGTGTGTTGGACTGTTTTGTAGTATTTTGTGGTGTATATAAGGTTGGAAAATAATGTATATAGTTTGTTATTGTTGGGTTCTTGTGTTGTTGGTGTTATCTTAAATTTGGATGAAGTAAGGATTATAGGGGAGATGCTGCCTATTTTAATACAAAATAAGCTTGTCGTTCGTTGTGCGATAGTTATACCTTTCGTAACTTAATGATAGTATTATTATCATTGTTGTAGATTAAAGTGCGAAGAGGCGAGTTCGACTTGGTGATTGGAAAGATTGTGATAAGGTATGTTAAGGCTAAACATTTTCTTCATTTGGAATGATCTCGTAACTACATATGTTTGACAACGAGACATAAAGAGAAGTTCATATTCATGAATTTAGTCACATTATCCTAGTCTCAGAAGTTACGGTATTCTCCCTTATCGTGACTTTATATTCAGTTAAGTATTATTTTCTTCCAGTCAAGAGAGTAGGGGGTCTATATATATATATATATATATATATATATATATATATATATAGTATTTTCACCACCATCGAGCTATAATCGATAGGCAGGTCCCTATTGGGCAACCTCTTATCAGATGGTAAGTTATATACCGAGCCTACAGTGATCGAGCGCCTATGAGCGAACCCAGGATGGCCGAGATACATAGCCTAGTATGGATGAGCGCCTATGAGCGAGCCTACTACGGCCGAGCAGTTACACGTATCGAGCTTTATAGGGTCGGACATTTATTTTACTTACTATATTGAAGGAGTTGAGTCAGTATCAGCAGGTAAGTATATCTCCAGATCATCTTTGACTCCTATTTACTTTCAGTTATTATATTGTCAGTTCAGTTTCAGTTTTCAGTTATGTTATTTCCTTACATACTCGGTACATTATTTTGTATTGGCGTCCCTTTTCTGGGGATGCTGCATTTCATGCGTGTAGGTTCAGATAGACAGACGAGTAGACCTCCTCAGTAGGTGCTCCCCGAGTTCAGCCTGATCGGTAAGCTCCACGTCCTTCGGAGTTATTGGGTCTAAGGTTGCGTGTACATCTTTTATATGTATGTATATATGTTATGGGTAGGTCGAGTCCCTGTTCCGATCATNTTCGGTTATGTTATTGCCTTACATAATCGGTACATTATTTCATACTGACGTCTCTTTTCTGGGGATGCTATATTTCATGCGTGCAGGTTCAGATAGACAGACAGTTAGACCTCCTCAGTAGGTGTTTCCCGAGCTCAGCCTGATCGGTAAGCTGTACGTCCTTCGGAGTTGCTGGGCCTAGGGTTTTGTGTACATCTTCTGTATATATGTATATATGTTATGGGTTGGTCGGGTCCCTGTTCCGATCATAATACATCTATCAGTAGAGGCTTGTAGACATATCCTGTCAGTTAGTGCAGTATGTTGGGCTTGTAGGCCTGGTATGTATATTTTGGTGGTTTGTCAGTTGTAGTACTTATGATGGCCTTGTCGGCCCAGCTTTATATTGATGTTTAGTCAGTGCTGGTTTCTATTCAGTTTTATATTTTGCTTCGCAAATTGTCTTGCAATGTGGCCCCATGTCCAAATTATGACATTATATGTTCAGAGTCCCTTAGTCGCAATTTGGTATGCTAGGTTAGGTAAGGCACCGGGTGCCGGTCTCGCTCCTAGGTTCGGGGCGTGACAACAAGTAAAGCACGTGACAACCAAGGTGTGCAAGTAAAATAGTTAAGACAAGTAGCAAATAGGCACTGAGTCATGGAAGGGACTCAACAATTATGAGGTAACAAGACAATAAGGATGTCAATGACTTCAACTAAAGTATATAAGGACAAAATAACAGGTAAGACGTAGATCAAGTGCTACAACGTCAAATAGATCATGTAGAAGTAGATTAACAATGAGACATATCACGCATTATGACAATTCAATTAAGGCATGGGAAGCGTCTAGATAACCTAAACTGGTCAAATACCACATATAGCCCGTGTACTCACTCGTCACCTTGCGTACACGGCTTTCACATAATACAAATAACACAATCAACTCTAATCCTAAGAGGTGGTCCCCCCCCCCTTCCCCCCAAAGTTAGACAAGGTACTTACCCCAGTTTGGCCAAATCAATACTCAAATTAGCTTTTCCTTTACAAATTCGCCTTCGCTCGGCTCAATCTAGCCAAAGATGACTTAAATACATTAAATAATGTAAGAGAAAATAATTTCAATTAAAAAAGTCATAATCTTTATACAATTTTCAAAAAGGTCAACAAAAGTCAACCCATGGCTCGCTTGGTCAAAATCGAGATTCTAACCAAAATTCAATTACCCATTCACCCCGAGCCCGATTATGTGATTAGTTTCGAAATTCGACCTCAATTTGAGGTCTAAATCTCAATTTTATAAAATCTCCAATTCTTCTCAAATCCCTAATTTTCTAACATGAAAGAACATATATTAAGGTTAGAAATCAATGGGTATTGATGGAAATGGAAGAAAACGAGTTAAAGTATACTAACCTATGAATTGGTGATGAATTTTATCTTTAAAATCGCCTCTAGGCCGAGCTCTAATAAAAAGATAGTGAAAATGGGTGAAATCCCGTGTTTGGGATATTTAATTGACTGTGCGTCAGGCCTTCTTCGCGTTCGCAAAGGTCCTGACACATTCGCGAAGCAGCATTGTCCAATTACCTTCGCGTTCGCGAGCCACTCTTCGTGTTCGCGAATGCTTACTTCTCCCTGCTATCGCGTTCGCGGTCCAGTGAACGCGTTCATGAAGAGTAACTAACAGGCTCCCTCCCATGACCCCATAACCTTACGCGTTCGCGAGAGGAAGGATGCTTTCGCGAAGGGTAAACCCCTCACTACTCCGCGTTTGTGACTAGCTTCTCGCGATCGCGAAGAATAAACTCCTCCCTAGACCAGATTCTCCTTCGCGACCATGGGACAGGCTTCGCGATCGCGAAGTACATGACGCCAGATATCAGAAATAACCAAAACCAACAATTCTCCTAAGTCCGAAATGGTCTGTAGCCTATATGAAACTCACCCAAACCCCCCGGGCTCCAAACCAAACATGAAAGCAAGTGTAATAACATCATACAAACTCGATTGTGTGATCAAAACACCAAAATAACGTCTAGAATCACGAATCAGATGCCAAAATGCCCGAATACTCCAATGAACTTCAAGAACTTCTAAAATTGCAACCGAGTGTCCGAATCACATCAAATCAACTCCAAATGACACCAATTTTGTAGACAAGTTTCAAATGATGAAACAGACCTATTCCAAGTCCCAAAACCAAAATCCGAACACGATAGCCTTAAAGTCAAACCATGGTCAAACGTGGAAAAATTCTAAACCTTTAAATTGCCAACTTCCGCCAAATGGTACCGAAACCTTCTAGAAGCATCCAAATACAAATACGGGCATACGCCCAAGTCCAAAATCACCCTTCAGACCTACTGGAACCATCAAATCTTTTATCTAAGGTCAAATACTCAAAAAGTCAAACTTAGTCAATTCTTTCGACTTCGAGTTTCTTAAATGAGAGTCACCCCTTAAAATCATTTATGAACCACTCAAAAGCCAGATATGATGATGCACATAAGTCATAATATACTATTTGAAGCTACTCATGACCTCAAACTATCGACCTAGACGCAATTGCTCAAAGTGACCAGACGGGTCGTTACACTTTCTTTTGATGACTAGCCCAGGCTTGACTAGTGAATGTGAGGGGTTGAGTTTGTGCTGTAGTGGTGCTCTTTGAGGTTAATTATTGCTAGAATGATTTTTTATTAGGTCAATCAAAGAAAATGTGGGTAGAGGCCTCAAGAGCATCAGTGCAAAAACAGCACATTGGATTACAATGAACCCTAATATTATTGAGATAGGCCCCCGTGGGAAGCCTTTCATGGTAAAGGAGCCATATGAAGGTTTTGATCTTATTGGGGACCTTCAGTTTCTAGATCCACATGTAGCTATTGTTATCCTCTTTCACCTTTTGAGGGGCTATGTTGGCAAAGAGGGTATAGGCTGATTTGGTGTTGAAGAGGCCATTACTGGTGTTGCCCCAGATCATCTTGTCCTCCTTTATAGGATTGGGTGAAATGAAAGTAGTTAAGAGGATATTCCTGATGTTAGGGGTGATGCTCAAGGAAATGGAGGAGGTATTCCAAGCCCCAATGTTATAGATGGTAGCAACCCGGGTCAACCTGGTACTGCAGTGTGGGGGCGGGCTGGGACGGGTTGGGCGGGAAGCGGGTTTCAAACGAACAGATTTTGATACCGATGCACCGGAACCCGCTAAGCCTGTTAACCCGTTAATGGGTTTTTAACGGGCTACATCCCGGTTCAGCTCGGTTTATAACGAGGGTTTTTTAAAATTTGTTTTTTTTGGACCGTTGCCAACGGTCAAATTTAAATATGACCGTTGGCCAATGGCCCGTTTTTGCAGAAATGGCCATTTCGGCCTACCCTCTTACGAAAATAGCCCCCACACCCCTAATATTTGATAAATTATAATTTTTCCTTTTAAAAATTATAAATATCCCCCAGTCTTCTTCATTTTTCCTCACAATTCACTCTCTTGGTGGAGGAGCAACTCAAATCAATTTCCTGTTCTTTCTGCCATAGCTCGAGACTTGCTAAATGTGCCGATTTCAACAGTCACATCAGAGAGCACATTTAGCCAAGGAAGGCAGCAACTAGGAGATACCCGTCATTCATTGGGCAACAACGCTTTGAAAATTCTAGTGTGCTTCAGAGAATGGATAAGATCAAAACGGCAAAATCAAGGACGTGACGAGGTAGATGAAGTGGAGGACCAAGAAATTGGAGATATAATGGTTTATGGTTCTGATTCAACCAATGTCGGAAACCAAGAACCTCATGTTAACTTGGATGAACTTACAAAAATGATGCAAAGCATGTGATGTACTATTTTTTTTAATTTTATAATTGTTGTAAACTTTTAATTTGCAAGTTCAAAAATAACAAAATCAATAAAGAACTTGCAACTTAATTTGAAGTATTATATATTATTCAATAAAAATATCAAATGAAAGTTTTCGGAGCTTGATCCTTACATATTGCCTATTGGTCTTATTAAATAATTTTTTGTAGCCACTTACTTTCAAATTTAAATTTTACAACTTAAAACTTCAAAGTTTAATTCTAAGCCTTAAAAGTTTGCAAACACTTAAGTATCAATAATATTAAATAAGAAAAATAAAATTTACTTTAAAAAAAACAATTGCACGGCCCGGTCCAGCCCCCTAAGCCCGAACCCGGACGGACAAAAAAAATACAAAAAAGTGCAGCCCGCTAACTCAGCCCGCTAACTCAGCCCGCTAACAGCCCGGAACGTTAAACGGATGTGCTAGTTTTTTTTGTGTCCAGCCCGTCCCAACCCGCCCGTTAAACACCCATAATTTTATCAATTTCCTTTGTTGTTTATATGGGAACTTGATGAATTGCATAGTATGGCTTGGAATGCTATTTAGGAAGGCTTTGGCTAGAGTAGTCCTCCTAGTCATGTTTAGAAAGTTAGTTTTCCAACCAACTAGTTTGGAATGCATGTTTACCATGATGAATTTAAAATCACTGTTAACATGCCTTTTATGGAATATAGGGAACCCCAGGTACTTGCCAAAGGTAGTTGAGGCTTAGATGGATAAGCTATTAGAGTTGGTCTCCATTTGTTAGGGTTGGCAAATGGCAGAGAAGAATACTCTTGATTTTGTGAGATTGATTTTTTGGCCTGAAGCCTGATTTAAGGAACTTAAGGTGTTGACGATTATGGAGTAGTTTTTCTGGTCAACTTTATCAAATAAATTCAAGTCATCAGCAAAGAATATGTGGGAGATCTTAGGACCAGACCCGCTGATGCTGATTGGGCACCACTCCTTATTCTAAACAACTTCATCAATTAGCTTAGAAAGTCTCTCCATATATATGATGAACAAATAAGGGGAAAGAGGATCACTTTGCCTGATGCCTCTAGTTGGTTTGAAGGGGAGGGTTGGTTCCCATTCACTAGAATAGAGATGGAGGAGGAGGTTACACAAGACATAATGAGATTGGTAATGTCAGTGGGGAAGTTAAAAGCATGGAGGGTGTCCCTTATAAAGGATCATTTGATTCTTTCAAAAGCCTTTTCCATGTCAATCTTTAGGATCGTGTGAGGTATTTTGCCTCTTATTTTTTCAAAGTGGGTGATGTATTCCTGAACAATAATAATATTGTCAGAAGCTCTCCTATTGGACATGAAGCTTTCCTGACTAAGACTAATAATATGGGCTAGGTAGGGCTTGATTCTATTGACTAGGATTTTAGTCACAATTTTGTAGCCAATATTGCAAAGCCCTATGGGCCTGAAGTTCTTAAGCATAGAGGTCTGGGTGCATTTTGGTATGAGGCAAACGAGGGTCTCATTCATGCCGGGGTGCATTATTTTGGATGAGAAGCATTCTTTGCAGAATTAGATAACATCTTTCCCCATAATATCCTAATACTTTTGGTAAAAGAAGGGGTACAATCCATCAGGCCATGGGGCTTTGAAGGGCTTAAATGAGAAAATTACTCTTTTGATCTCACAATCTCTGAGAGGAAGAGCCAGATTGGCTTTTTGTACTGTGGACACTGATGGACTATGAGGGTTGGAGTGGTAGTGGAGATGAAGGACTAAGTCTGTGAAGAAGTGTAAAGGTTATTGAAGAAACTAGTAATAGATTCTTTGATTTCGTGTGGCACATGCTGCCAGTTCCCAGCCTCATCTTTGATAAAGATTATCCTATTTCTCCTTCTTCTATTTAGAGTAGAAGTTGAAAAAACGTGGTGTTAGCATCGCGATCAGAGAGCCAGTTGATTCTAGCTTTCAACTTCCAAAATTCCTCTAAGGATGGAGTCTAATTCCTCCATTATAGTGTTCTCTAGGTTTAGGAAGAATTGGCTAAATTGATAGTTTGGAGATTTTTGGATGCCAATAATCCTAGCCAACAATCTCTTCTTTTTGTGAAATATGTTTCCAAAGGTATGTTTGTTCTAATTAGTGGCATTATTCCTGAACTTTTGAAATAAGAGGATTAAGGTGGAGTGAGTTGAAAATGAATCCTGGATAAGGGCAGGGAAAACGGGGTGACTGCACCACATGGACTCAAATCTAAAAGGCTTGACTTTAACAGATTGGGTGCTATTATTAAACTTAACGAGAGGGGGAAATGATCAGAGTGGGTCCTAGATAAGTGGGTTACAGAAGCTTCAGGGAATTCATTGCTCCATCAGTTATTAGAAAAATACCTATTAATTCTCTCTAGGATTAGGCTAGACCTGTTCCTGTATCTCTTGTTAGTCCATGTGTATTTACTACCTTTATAGCCTAGGTCAACTATTTTACACTGGTTAATGCAATTTCATAACAGATTGCTTATGTTGGTGTTAATGCAGTTTCCACCAAATTTGTTTCTCGTTTTCAAGACTTCATTAAAGTCCCCACTCACAAACCAACTATCATTTATGTTGTTAGATGTATCTATCAAATTTTCTCAAAGGATTTTCCTATCCTCTAGATAGTTACTTGCATAAATAGCCAAAACAACCAAGGGGAGTTAGAGGGTAATACCTTGATCATTGCATGAACACCTTGTGGTGTGATTGATACTTCATCTACCTGGAGGATGTTCTCTTTCCACATGATAACGCTACCCCAGAGTGACCCACTGCTGGGAACGGGATGTGCAGGTCATATTGCAGTTCCTAGGTAATCTTTTTTGTGATCCGACATATTAGTCTCTAGCAATACTAGCATGGCCGGTTGATGCAGTTTGATCATCTCAGAGCAGTATCTTCTGAACTCCATACTGGCTTCCCCTCTAACATTCCATATGAAGAAGTTTATTAGAGGGTTGTGGTTTGTTTGGAGAGTCACTGCCAGTGCCTTTTCCTTCCCCTGGGTAGGCATCATTTCCTTCCTCATCACTGTTGGCGTTTGAGATCTCATGACTGGAGTCAAAATCAACAGTGGTTTCAGCACACCCTGGCTCTGATGAAAGGACATGTTCAATCCACATATGTCAAGGGTTTTGGAGTAGAGTAGTATCAGTGTCTCGCTGTAGTCCACGCTGAATTCCACGCTGAATTTCACTGCCCTTACTGCCTCCAACCATAGGGAGTTTATTCATATTGGGCAATATGCGCTCTGATTTTCCACCTCTTTGGTGGTTTCCTGACCTTTGAGTATCTCCAATGCCTTTGTTATCCTTCGAGAAATTCCCCAGTGGAGGTGATTGTTGTTTCTTCGATGTTTAAGACGAAGTATCCTATTGAGGCCATTGTTCTATCTCCGAGAATTGGGGTATTATCGATGGGTCTGGTGTTGCTGGGTTTGGGAAGAAGGGGATGGAGTTAAAGATTTGTTCCAAGAGGTGTTGCACTGACGGATTGTCGTTGGTTGGCTGCAGAGGGTTGAAGCTGCTTTGTAGAATCATTGACTGCCAAAGCTAAGATCCAAACATCGCCAAACCCCTATTTAGGGCTTCTGTTGTAACCCTTGCCAGATGGGCGAGGTTTTGGATAATGAGAGTGATTGGCTGGTTTCCCAGCTGAAAATTATAGCACAGGCCATGGCCGTGGAGTGTTATCTCTAGTCAAGATACCAGAGTGTGGTCTTGTGGCGGGGGGATAGAAGTCAGAACGACCGGGGTTTGGTGGGATAAAATATTTTTGGTTTTGTTTTTCCTTTTTTGGGCTGGTATTAATTAAGGAATTTTGGGGGTAATCAAGAGTCATCACTGATATCAGGGTTAAATCAACAACCGTGTTGTGTGTTTCGTAACTTATGTCTATTATACTAGATTTCGAATTAAATGTGAATCTGGCTGAGTTGACGGAGAGTGTCAAATCACCTGAGCTTTGGTGGTTTATCATAAATGGCACTTGAGTATCCATGGAGGGGTTTTTTCCTGAGTTGTTTGGAAGGGGTGATGTAGCTCTGTAGGGGCCATCATTAGTAGTGGTGATCGTCTAGTTGGTATGGCCCTCTATGGTAGATGGGGGTTTGGGGTCTTGGTGGACGCTTTCTGTTACACTGACAAGCCCCCACTTGGACCCATTGGGCCTGTGTTTTATTTGCTCTAGGGGCCGTTTGGACACCCCATTTTTGATTTGTAAGTCCTTTCTCTTTGCTAGGAGTTGGGTCTTCCCCCTTCGGGCCCACTTTCCTCTTTGTTCTTCTGTTGGGTTGTTCTCGTATGTGCTGCTTCTTGGTGGGGTGGCTCATCGAAAGAGGAGTATTTTTCCTTGGCCTGTGGTTTGTGTTGGTAGCATGCATAGGGTTAGACTTAGAATTATATCGGAAAGTTTTAGTTTCAAGAAACTTACCGGAGTTTGCATCAAATATTCTGACTTGGATGCCTCCAGTTGAAGTGGGGTTTTTCTCCTTCCTTTCATGTGTTATTGTTGTTTGGCGTTATGGTGGGGGTGTCCCTATTTCTTTCTTCTGGGGAAGATGATTGTTTTCCATTAATCTCCCTCGTCAGTGTTGACTTTAGAAGTGGAGCATTCAGGCTGGTCCTGGGTTGAGGAAGGGGGATTTTGCCTGTGAGTACACGCTTTTTGGGTGTGTCCTATCCTCCCACATCCTATGCATATGATGTTTTCTCCTTCGTGTACTACTGCTTGTTTTTGGTCTCCAATTGTGACGTATGTCGCAACTGGTGTTTCTAGTAGAATTTGTATACAAATTCACGCATGTCTGTCCCTTAACATAACTGATGTGCACATATCAATTTTGAGAAGTTTCCCTAATTTTCTTCTAACTCTTTCAAGTATCTCTTTATTGTAGAATTTAGTTGGTACTTGTGGTAGGCGCATCCATATAGCAGTAAAGGACATGATGGCCTTTTGTGGACAAATTTTTGTTCCCACTTTCTGATTGAGAGAAAATTTCCGGATAAAAACCATGGACCTTGCTGTATTGCTTTTATCAAATTCTCTTCTTTTTCAAATTTGACTATAAGGAAATCCCATCCAAAGTCAATCAAAATTAATTGTTCGGATGGGTTCCATAGTACAATTAGTTTGGATCGAAGGAGATGATGTGACATTCTTCTACCAAAATTTTTGATAATGAGCGAGAAACACCATGGTTCATATAATCGATTTTTATCATCTTGAGAGAGGATGATTGGGCCTAGGTTTTCCTTGCCCTTTTCATCGCTTCCTGTTTGTCAAGCTCATTTGCGTAGTATTCCGTTTTGGGATGTGTCTTTCTTGTCTAATAGCATTTCCTTGTAAGAATGCGTTAAGTTAGCATCCTCCTCCATGGGGTTAATGTCCGGTGGTATATTAGGTATTTTGGTTGTATTCTCCATTTTGTGTATTGAGAAGTGAATACTACGACTGCTGAGATTTGACAAATCTTGTATTCAATTCTTGAAACCCTTCAACTTAAGGCAATTTTACAACATTACCCAGTTCATCATTTTCTCCTCCTTACGTTGAAACATCATAACTGTTATTACTCAACTTCAATAGTTAATTAATCAACCTAATTATCCGAGGGACTTATTCATGTTAATGTACTAGGTTGATTAATTGACATAGTCATGTGGAGAGACTTCTCATGTTAATTAACTAGGTTGATTAATCGACCTAGTTAATTAGCCGACTCCAAATGATATAAAATTTGGCATATTCTTGATGTTTAGTTAATATTTGTTAAGATTAAGTAACAATATAAAAATAAAGAAAAGCAAAAAATAAAAATAACAATAAAGGAGAAAATATTTGACTTGATTTGATTTTAATTGTTTTTTAAAAAATGATAATAATCGATTTGATTCAAAATTTGAAATAATCAAATCAAACTACTTTATACAAATGTTATTTTATAAGTTTTAATGATATTTTGATAGATAATTTTAAAACATTATATGTTTTTAACAATAATAAAATTGTATAAGCGTAGTCATGGTACTAGGTTAATATTCCTCATTGACATTCTTCATCACTAAGAAAAATTTAGAAATCAATAAAAGAAAAAAAGGAAAAAAAACTTAGTAAGAAATAAAAGAACTAATTAAATAAGCACGAAAACAGAAAAGAAATAAAGAAAACAAAAATTGTTTAAAGAAAAAAGAAGAAGAAATACGTTTTTTTTGTGCAAAAGATAATATTCATTAATTGAGCATATGCGTACTGAGAGAGTGGTGTGTAGCTTGCACCATATTACAAAATACTAAACTATTACTATTAGTATCTAAGTTGTTGTGGTATTCCTAATGGAACTATCATCACAACAATATTGCACAGTTGATGGTGGTTGATGTAAATCACAGTTGGCACTGTGAAAAGCATTCCCATGGATTGAGCGTGCAGTTGTTATCCCTTGCTTGTCATCGTCAAAAGCTTTTTCAACAAAAACTGGTGTTGTTTTAAAAACGCTTGACACATAGTTGTTATCAAAATTGCGGTCTGCCTTTGCTAGTTGATCCGCTACCCTATTCTATTCTCTGTACGCATGTTGTACTATTGGATTACGTAGCTTCAGTAGGAGGTGCATGTAATCAATTATCATATTAGCATATGAAATATTATCGGAGTGTAGCATTGTGATAACTTCTTTTGCGTCCACCTCCACTTCGAGTGGTGTTAGATTATACTCAAATACTAATTTAAGTCCCTGTATCAACACATACAATTCTGCAGAAAGTGAAGTGTTCCGTGGAACGGTTCCTGAGAAACCTATTATCCATTCACCTTTGTAATTCCTAATCAGTCCTCCAATGACAACAGTTGTGGATGAGTGTGCCACATATGTGTTTAACTTATAAGTATTGTGATGTGGAGATATTCACTTTAGATGGGTCATGACTTTCGTCTTCTTTTTGTGAAAGGAAGCTGCCAAATATGAAAATTCAGTTGCTTGTTGTGTGGTGTATCTGACACTAATATTTGCACGAGTTGTATTATAAATATTTCGATTTCAGGTTATACAAATATTCCAAAGACTTAATGGTAAATAGGTGTGTGAATTCATGTTGTATGGTAACTTGAAGCCCTTGTAATTTATTAATTCATGAATCCAGTGTTGTGGATTGTTCAAGTGCATTAGTGCATTAATATGTCGCGAGAGTTCCAATTCTTCCCAGTATCGTTTTGCATTGGGATAATTAAGAAAGAGATAATTAAGAGTTTCATCTTCCTGTTGGCAGTATGGACAAATGGGGTCCGATATTATATTGAGCCTTGCAAGAAAATGCCGTGTTGACAGTCTATTATGGTAGAGCAACCAAATAAAGATTTTGATTTTTGGTTGTATAGGTAACTTCCATATCCAATTGAATTTTGTAGAATTATTCGTGGTTTCTTCTAATCTTTTTTTCAAAGCATTGTACATTGATTTTACGGTAAAATTATCCCTTGGTGTTAAATCCCAAAAGATGTGGTATGCATTGTTATTATCCATGGATATATAAGTAGTAAAGATCAATAGTTTTATATCAGCTGGGAGTTCGAAAGGTATCCCGTACCAATCCCATCCAATAGAACTAAACAGAGAAGATATTTTAATATTATAATGTGTTGACGGTAAGGGTCCATAAATTAAAGACCTAAGTATTGTGCATACCTTCACCCATGGGTCATTCCAAAATTTTATGTGCGTGCCCTTCCCTATCCTCCATTTTAGTCCAACTTGGCGGTGTTGCCATCCTCTTAAGATATTAGTCCAAATTTTTGAATGAGATGTTATTGTGGCTCTGTCTAAGTATTTATTGATGAGTATTTTTGCCCAAAGAGTTTATGGTGATTGAAAGACTCTCCAAGCTAGACTTGCAAGTAAATCATAATTCTTTTGACGAAGTTTTTGAATTCCCAAGCCTCCTACTTCTTTAGGAGTTGTAATATTCTTCCATTTAATAAGGTGTATTTTTTTTCTTGTTGAAGTTGTTCCCCATAGAAAATTGTGTTGGTATTGTTTCATTTTGTTAATGATGTTTGTTGGAATGTGAATGTATTGCATAATATGGTTGGGTAAATTATTTAGTGTTGATTTTATAAGAGTACTTCGTCCTGCCATCGTTAGCAAATTTGTTTTCCATCCGGCAAGTCTTGTTTCAAAATTGTCCAACAAAAATTGAAAGTCACTCTTTTTAGGACGTGATTGAAAAATTGGGAATCCTAAATACTTTCCAAAGGATGTCCCTTCCTTAATTTGGAAAGAGTCAAGGACAAATTTTCGATCAGATTCTGCATAATTTTTTTGAAAAATATATTTTTGATTTTTCAAAATTAATTTTTTGTCATGAATGTTGTGTGAAGTAGTTTAGTACATCAATTATAGCGTGACAACTCTTGTATGTGACTTTGGAAAACAAGATGATGTCGTCTGCAAAGAAAAGATGGGAAAGAGTTGGACCTGACTTGGATAGACAGATCGACTGCTATTGTAGATAGTCAACTGATATTGAGATGCTACGTGAAAATATTTCTATATACATTATGAATAAATATGTTGACAAAGGATCACCCTAATGAATACCTCTTGATGGTGTGAAATATTGAGTTCGGAATCCTTGATTAGAATAGAAATGGATGTCGTTGTAATACAAGACATGATTAAGGTGATCAAAGATGTTGGAATATTGAAATAAAGGAGTGTCTTCCGTATAAATGACCATTCCAATCTATCAAATGCTTTTTCCAGATCTAGCTTTAATAGCATAGAAGCAGACTTGCCTTTCATTTTTGCAAAGTAATTTAATATTTTCTGTACTATTATAGCATTATCAGAAGCTCGTTTACCTTGTTGAAAGCTAGTTTGTGTAGGTCCTATTATTTTAGCAATAATTGGCTTAAGTCTGTTGACAATAATCTTAGTAATTACCTTATAGATTGTATTACAAAAACTTACGGGTCGATATTGTTGAATAGTGTTAGCATGTCTTACTTTTGGTATAAGGCATATGTATGTTCTATTAAGATCATGTGGAATGACCTTTGTATTGAAGATTAGATGGCAAAAATGATTTAACTTATCGCCTACATCACGCCAATATTTTTGGTAAAAGAACGGATGTAATTCGTCTGGCCCAGGAGCCTTATAAGGTTTAAAGCTATATAAAACATAAGTGATTTCCTTATCATTAAGAGGATCCTCTAAACCTCGAAAATCATTGGTAGGTAATTGATATGAATTAGAGTCTGTATGGGTTTTAATAGAGTGCACTGCATCAGTAGTAAATAGATTTTTGTAATAATAAAGAATTTGATTTTGCAGTCCATTTTGGTTAAAAGTTTAGTTACCTATCGAGTCTTTTAAAGCGGTTATCCTATTCCTCCGGCGCCTATGAATTGTTGACATATGGAAAAATTTTGTGTTAGCATCACCACCATTGAGCCAAGAAATGCGTGATTTTAATTTTCAAAACTCTTATTCCAAACGTAATATGTTACTATAGTCAATAGTCAATTGATTTTCCAGATTTTGGAGGAATATACTGGTAGGGTAATGGATCGATGATTGTATCCCTGATAACCTAGCTAATATTTTTCTCTTTTGATGAAAAATATTCCCAAAATTATATTTGTTCCAATGGGTGGCTACTACCCGGAAATGTTTTGTAGTTTCAATTAGAGATGAGTTATCAGCCCATACTTGATGTACTAGTTATTGAAACTGTGGGTGTGATGCCCATATAATTTCAAATCTAAAGATCTTATATTGTAATAGTCGACTAGGTTCTAATGTTATTAGTAGCGGGCAATGATCAGAATAAGTTCGTGGTAAGTGTTGCATTGTTGCCTCTAGATATAAGTTTAGCCAATCATAGTTGGCTAAAAAACGATCAAGTCGTTCTAGAATTGTGTGACCATGTCTATGTTTGTTAGTCCTTTTAAAACAACTTCCCCGAAACCCTAGGTCAATTAAATTACAACAATTAAGACAAGTAGCAAAATTATCTGCTCTATTATTGCTAATAGGAAGGCCCCAAAAATTTTCTCGTGACTCTAGAACTTCGTTAAAGCCCCCCATCAACCAAGGCGTATTAACAGTATCATGCAAGCTCATTAAACTATTCCAAAGTATATTACGTAACTGGTAATAATTGCTAGCATAAATTGCATATAATAACCATTTAGGTTGAGTGGGATATACCTGGACAAGGCAGTGTATTTTTTTTACAGAAATCCTCATCTCCTGCACATTGATTAGATCTTTATTCCATAACACTACTAGACCACCTATGAGCCCATTAGCAGACACCTGGGACATATGTGTGAAGTGGAAGTCCTGACGAAGCCTTGTATGGTCTTGCATGTACGTTTCTAGTAGAGTAGCTAGCATTGGTCTATGATTATCCAGTAATGACCTAAAGTGTCGTCTAAACTCAGGATTGTGTGATCTCCTATAGTTCCATACTATAAAATTCATATAAGTATTAGGATTGTTGACTGCACCTGATGAACTTGGAGTCATCGAATTGACAACAAGAGTTGTTGTCTGCTTCGAACTCATTGCCTGAGGATTCTGACGAAGTGTCGGAATTATGACCATGGCATATTTTCCTATTTCGCGATTTTTTGTTAGACGAAAATTTAGGTTGCATGTGATTAGCTCTGGTGGGCATTTGAGAATGAGCTTTTTTTCGTACTGCTCTTTGAGGTTGTAAAGACGGATGCCCTTTAGCCACAAGAATGCCATTCTTATTTTCCTCATCTCTGCTAGTATCTCTGCCAGTTCCTGTCTTGTTTGGGTGTCTCGTGCATTTGGAGAGGGTGGTGGTGTCTGTGGTGGGCTTTCCTGTGGTGTTAGAGTTTTGAATAGACTGGATGGGTCGAGTAGGGAGATAGGGAATTGAATGAATTGAGTGGTTGGAACCAAGGAGCATACACCTTCCCCATGTGATGTGGAAAGTAGAAAGGCAGAAGGTTCATTGTTGGATTCGCATGTAGGGTCATCAGACTCATGGGTATGTCCAGTGCTGGAGTTGAAGTGGATGGTTGATGCTCTAACATTAGAGGTGTCTGTGTTGTATACCACTGGTTCTAGATGTATACATTCATTCCTAGTCGCATCCCCTCTGTTTTTATCTCTGTTAGGTGTGTTGGGTTTTGTACTAGGAGAACAACCTCTTTATTGTTCAGTTCCATAGTGAAAATTAAGGCATAACCTCGTAGGCCCATCTCCAATCATGATTGAAGTGGTTGGTCCATTGTCATCGGTTGAGATGTATAGATCAGTAGGGTTATGATGTGTGGTAGTTGCGGTCCCTGCATGGTTAGCCGTGGAAGATGAAAGAATTAGTTGTTGTGAATATTGTCTCTTAGGTATGTATTGTTGTGGTTGGCTGGAAAAGTTGGGCGCCGCATGATTTGTGTCTGCAGATGTATTTTGAGTAATGGTAGGAGTATTTGGAGGTTGTATTAGTTCTGGTGTAATTGAAGAACTGGGATTGTCTTTATTTATTAAGTATGGTAGTGGTGCATGTATTGGTAACGACAAAAGCGGATTGGAAATGTTAGGGTTGTCATGCAAATCTTCACTTCAATTGCAATCATTTTGTTTGCATGATACTTGGAGAAAGGCTATGTTCTTTTGGAATATAGGGCACTGTAGCATGCAAGTTACTGTTATTCTTGCTTAGATATATTGTAGAGGGGGCCGAGTTGTGTAAGTTAAAAATTAAGTTGTCTGTTAATGATTGGGTCTTGGGGTATGAGTGGGCTCCTATGTGGAAGGAAAAGGTGATGTGTCTGTGTTGTGTTAGAAGACGTGTGTCGATCGGTCAAGCAAGGTAAAGTTTGAGATGGTAAATTATAAAATTCAGTAGTAGGGTTATGAACCTTTTCATTGGTTAGAAAGGGTTGTGGGGCTAAGTCATGTGTTGATTAGATATGGGAGGGCTGCAACATTGATTGCTTATTTGGAGATGATATGTATTCCTTAATTGAGCCAAGTCTCGTTGGGCTTGTACTCATTTGTTCATCATTGTCTATGGTTTGTCCCAAGTCAGCTAATGGTTCAAATTTGTTAAGGACTTCCTTATTGGGCCTCTTAAGAGCGGATGAGTTAGGCAAGGTCAGCTGGCCCAAAGATGGCCTAGTAGGGTTTGAAGACTTACCTGGCGTAGATTGTCCCATATGTTGCGTCGCCACTGTAGCCGCCTTGCTTGTGATAGTGTTACTGCTTTTGTTGTTATAGTTAGCTGTCCTTGCGAAGTTGACTATTTTCCATTCCGTTTCCTGTGGTTGCTCAGTGTTTTCCGCTGTAAAGGAGGTTGCAACTTCATTTTTGTTAATTTGATCCAGTGATATATGTGCAATGAAGGAGCAGTTTCTTTTTGCATGACCAAATCCTCCACAATTTGTGTAGAGTAAATTAAATCCCTCATAGATGAGTATCTCCTATGATGGCCTATGTGTACATGTGTTTTAGGATTTTTTTCTAAGGGTACTTCAATACAAATACGTGCATACCTTTCCGTGGTAGTTGTGGAAGTGCATGTATCTACCTTTAACAAATGGCCCAATTTAGAGCCAACCCTTTGTAGTATTTCTAAATCATAAAATTCAGTCGGGAGTTACGAAAGGCGAACCCAGATAGCTGAATAAGTGAATTGTGTAGATGAGTCTATGAACTTGGGCTCTCATTTTCGAACTGATAGAAAGTGATTTAGTATAAACCATGATCCTCCATGGAGAGCCTTAATCATATTTTCTTCCCTTTGAAATTTGATAAGAAAGAAGTCGGATCCTAGATCAATGATAGGAAGTTCTTCAGTCGGCTTCCATAAAGATAGGAGCTTGTTCTTTAATATGTGGTATGCAACCTTCCTGCCAAAGACCTTTATTATTACCGAGTATTTCCATGGTGCATATAAACGCAATTTATCGGTGGAAGTAATTAGTATAAAAATGTCTTCATCTATATTATTTTGAATGATTTCGTCAGAGAGGTTAGTTTGAGTGATTGAATTTTGTTGATTACTGAGCGTTGATGATAGGTATTTGTTGGATATCAAAGTTTGTAGGAAAGTTGCAGGTGTTGTAGTTGGGCTAGCATCATCTATTTGCATGGTACCTATGTCAGGTGGTTCATTAATGGAGTTTTATATATCCGAGTGTTGAACATGATCATTCATTGGTTGAAGTTGTGCAATGTATGCAGCAAATTTATGTTTGAGATAGGTTGTTAGTGCTTTGGAAAAGTGCAATGAAATTTATGACCGGAGAAAGGTAGTAGCGTTAAGAGAGAGAAGTTCTCACATCTCTCTAACTTTTCTACCAAGGATTGGGTATTGCCGTGTTGAAGAAATAAGTAACTATTGAATAAAAAAGAAATAAAAAGTAGTGCTATATGAAAAATGGGAATAAAAGAAAAAAAAAAGAGGAAAAAAAATAAAATACGAAAGTCAACGTGACCTGTCAAATGGATCGGGTCGACCCACATAACCCATTAAAATTGACTCTTTAATCGGCCCATGACCCACGAAACCCTAACTGAACCAACCCATTAATTTAAGGGGCCTGAGCTGGGCTATAATATTTTGACCCACTGAACCGGACCGGACTCGAACCAGTAGCTGACCCACAGGTCAACCTGCCCAGACTAGCTCACATATATATATTCAGACAAGTGATAAAAAATTGAATCCAAATATTGAAGAAAGAATATAGTATCAGACACTATGAGGCGTCTTGTCGAAAGAGTCGAATTCCATATGTTTTAGACTATTAGTTATAGAAATAGTCGAATTTCATATGTTTCTCAAGTTTTAATGTTAATAAAGTATGATTTTTCTTTCATTTTTATTCCAACTAGCTTCAAGGACATGTAGTAATTTCAAGTTCGTAATTATGTATAAAGTTTGAAATTTTTATCATTTATTAGTTTTTAACTTTTTTAATTAAATTGGATTCTGCCCATTAAGGTCCGGGTTAAGGGATTACGGATTCGGGTCGGATCAACATGTTTTGACTAATGGGTCAAATCCACATCAGCAAAATTGAACCGGCCCGGCCCGGTTAAGAACGGGGCAAGAGTCAACAGATTCGGGTTCGGGTCGGCCCATTTTACAGGTCTATACTGTGTTCAGCTTCAGCAGTCACTGCGTTTCTCAGCTCCATTTTCATCCTCCATCTTCAACACTTAAAATATTTTTCTCTCTTTGTGCATGGAGTCGTCACAGCCGCCGTCCGATTTCCCAATACAATGATCCAGTCAACGGCGTTGATTAATCCATTCCGTTCAGTTAACTCAATTCCTCTCTTCTTTATTAAATTCTTCCCATTTTCCATTTCATCTTCAACCTCAGAAGAATTTCCAGAACCTTCCATTAATCACCAACTCTTCTCCCTCCTTTCACATCCGAATTGGCAAAAACACCCTTCCCTCAAAACACTTATTCCTTCCCTATCCCCTTATTCCCTTTCTTCTTTCCTCTCACAAAACCCAAATCTAAATCCCCAAATTGCCCTCTCCTTTTTTAATTATCTCTCCTGTGTCCCTTCCTTCAAACTCAATGTTCAATCCTACGCGTCCCTTTTACGCATTTTGATTTCCAATAATCTCTTTCGGGTCGCCCAAAAAACCCGACTTAACATGCTTAAATTGTGCGAAACACGTGACGACGCTGTTTTTACGATGCGTTTGTTGCTTGATATGAACAAATATGATGAGTTTAAGCTCAATGTGTGGGCTTATAACACGTTGTTGATGTGTTTATCGCGATTCGTTATGATTGAGGAAATGAAATGTGTGTTTGATGAAATGTTGAGTGATTTAATTAAGCCTGATATTTATACTTTTAATACTATGATTAATGCTTATTGTAAATTAGGTAATATTGTTGAGGCTGAATCTTATTTGACTAAGATTTTGCAAGCTGGTTTGAGTTCCGATACACATACTTACACGTCGTTTATATTGGGGCATTGTAGGAGAAAGGATGTAGATAGTGCTTACAAGGTTTTTGAGGAAATACCTAAGAAGGGTTGTCGAAGGAATGTGGTTTCGTACAATAATTTGATTCACGGGTTGTGTGAAGCGGGGAGGATGGATGAGGCGACGAGGTTGTTTGTGGAAATGGGAGATGAGGATGCTTGTTGTCCGAATGTGAGGACATACACGATTCTCATTGATGCGTTGTGTGGATTGGATAGGAGGGTGGAAGCGTTGCGATTGTTTGATGAGATGAAGGAGAAAGGATGCAAGCCGAATGTTCATACTTACACCGTGCTTGTTGATGGCTTGTGTAAAGACTTTAAGCTTGACGAAGCGAGAGTGTTAGTGAATGTGATGTCGGAAAATGGACTAGTTCCAAATGTGGTGACATACAATGCTTTGATTGATGGATACTGTAAGAAAGGTTTGGTTGATGTCGCATTAGATGTTTTTGACACAATGGAATCGAATAATTGTATCCCGAATGTCCGTACGTACAATGAATTGATTTCTGGCTTTTGTAGGATAAAGAAGGTGCATAAGGCAATGTCACTACTTTATAGGATGCTCGAACGCAAACTGTCTCCTACTGATGTCACTTTTAACTTGTTAGTTCATGGACAGTGTAAAGAGGGAGAAATAGGTAGTGCATTTAGGTTGCTTAGATTGATGGAAGAGAATGGTTTGGCTCCTGATGAGTGGACTTATGGTACTCTAGTTGATGGCTTGTGTGAAAGAGGCAGAGTTGAAGAAGCTCACACCATTTTTAGTTCTCTGAAAGATAAGGGTATAAAGGTTAACGTTGCGATCTACACTGCTCTAATTGATGGATTTTGCAAAGCTGAAAGAGTTGATTTTGCCTTGACGCTGTTTAAGGAAATGATTGAGGAAGGTTGCTCCCCAAATGCATGCACTTATAATGTGTTGATTAACGGGTTGTGTAAACAAGGTAAGCAGCTGGAAGCAGACCAATTACTTGAAAGGATGCCAGAACGTGGTGTTAAACCCACAATCGAATCCTATAGTATCCTGATCGAGCAACTATTAAAGGAATCTGCCTTTAACCATGCGTACAAGGTTTTTTATTTAATGGATTCCATGGGACACAAGCCCGATGTCTGCATTTACACTTCGTTTCTGGTTGCATATTACAATGAAGAGAAATTGAACGAAGCAGAGGAAGTGATGGCTAAGATGGCAGAGGAGGGAGTTAGGCCAGATTTGATGGCCTATACAGTAATGATTGATGGCTATGGTCGTGCAGGATTACTGCATCGAGCCTTTGATGTGCTAAAATGTATGTTTCATGCTGGACATGAACCTTCTCATTACACCTATTCCATTTTGATCAAACATTTGTCCCAAGGAGGACTTGATATCAAAACAGAGGCCAGTTCCATTAATATTGCTGACGTGTGGAAAGTGGTGAAATACGAAACTTTGCTTGAACTCTTTGATAAAATGGGGGAATATGGCTGTCCTCCTAATACAAACACTTTTAATTCTCTTGCTACTGGCCTCTGTAGAGAAGGACGCCTTGAGGAAGCTTCGAGGTTACTTGATCATATGCAGAACTGCGGAATATCTCCTAGTGAAGATATGTATACCTCAATGGTAAATTGTTGTTGCAAGTTGAAACTTTTTGAGGATGCTGCAAGATATCTTGAAACTATGCTTACACAAGGTTTTTTACCATGCTTAGAGTCATACAAGCTCCTCGTGTGTGGGTTGTATGATGACGGAAACAATGAGAAAGCTAAGGCGACCTTCTTCTGGCTTCTTGATTGTGGGTACAATAATGACGAAGTAGCTTGGAAGCTTCTAATTGATGGCTTACTTAAGAGGGGTTTTGTAAATAGATGTTCGGAGTTGTTGGATATTATGGAGAAAAATCGTCTTCGGCTTAGTACCCAGACATATTCATTGCTGCTAGAGGGACTTGATAGAACAGACAGCAAATAAAGTATGAAGTTCCTACTTCTGTGATTCTGCTGCATATGTTTGTGCAGTCAAGGATGTCCACAACTAGATCTTCATTGACAATGGAGATCTTCATGTGCACCTTGATACCCTGTTGCTCGAATAAAGATCTCTCGTTCCATGCGTGTAGGCTATTCTGTTTAAGAGGAATTTGCCTCCTGAGAGATCACTTCGGAATCATCACTTGGTATATGCAGCTCCTTCTTACAAATTACAGGCAAGTTATTTTGCTTTCTTAACTTTTTCTTGCATTCTTCCATCTATTATTCATCTTTCTCATGCTCTTGATGCGTTTTCAAGTAGAAGGCAGATAAATGGTGAGAAGATATGATGTCTCACTTTCTGGTGCTAATATATGTTTAATTGGATTCCCTTTCCAAATGTTGTGAAATTATTTATGTTTTTGTTATTTTGTTTAATGAAGCTCTTGTTAGTCCTTGAATTAATGAAATTTGGTGCTTAATTTATCAGGTGAAAGTCATCTCAAATTATTGGAATCATCTAAATTTGATTCTTTTTAATCAAATTCATGTTGATGAGCACTAATAATGAAATTAGGAAGTATAATACATTAACTAAGAGCTTATGCTAAGTTTTAATTCCCTGTTTTAGGAGTATAACTAACTGGTCTCAGAGCTTTTACAAACTTGCTGAAGGTTAAGTTGCTAATCTTAAGCTGCAAATCAGTTTTAGCTATGCAGTAAACAAAAGGTGACTAGATGACTTGAGCAGCAAAAAATTTACTGGAAGCCTTAATCAAGAATCTAGTAGAAGCATCGGGATGCATTTTGTGATGCCCATGATTATAAAGGACCTCTGTATATACTGGTCAGGAAGAAAATTTAACAGGAATAGAAGATTTCGACCACTATGCCAGTCAATGCTTTGTGAGTCTTGTGGAAAGAGAGAAATCAAACATGTTTTAAAGGAAAGCTGAATCTGTACATAATCTGAAATATAACTGTCTGAACCAACTAGCAATGTGGTACAACCTTAGGAATGTCAGTAAAGAAGATAACTGGCCTAACAACCTACAGGAATAGCTAGGGACTGATTCAGTCATCATTTTCTACTTACACAGTGTTATCTTAGATTCTTAGTGCTGCTTTTGCTATTCATAAGACTTTTGCCTACTTGAGAAAAAATTCTTGCTTTCTGAAGCTTCTTCACCAAGTTTTATTATTTTATCTTTCAGGCAAAGATTTCTACAATCCAATGGCCTGTTAGCAATGTAGCCGAATGCCCCATAAAAAACCGATAAGGTGAATGTGCAACTCACTGCTTCACCTTTGTTTAAATGGAAATGCTCTCCCGCAACAAAACATGCTGGAGTAGAAAGACAAGGTAATACTAAGTTTTTAAAATGTTCAATCCATGTCTTCCCAGTATCAGATTAAGTGTATAGATACATAAAGTAGTATGTTAGAAGATGTCAAATTTCCTAGCTTGATGGTTCTTAAAATTTGAAACTGTTCTGTTTCTGAAATAATTTAAGGAGTTTACATTCTTTAATTCTCACTTTGAATATACAGGACTATCAAACTGCTAAATTAGTTCATTTAAATGAACTCGTGGATGTTGCAGAAGATTGAGGACAGAAACGATTAGATGTCTTGTTTATGAAGCTCATGGTTATCTATGCAGTTTTAAGTTCTCTCTCTGAATTTGATGTGCATTTGTATTGTGCCGGGGGGCTGGAGGTCGGCCACAAAGTAATTGCTGTGCCAGCTTTAGAGGATTGTCACTGCATAAAGGTACAGAATATGGTAAACACTTTCCTCCCCAGCTGTCGATTCTATACTAAACATGTAGGCAAAACTGTAAATGCACTTAAACATGCTGTATTTCATCTGCAGGTCTACAACTTAAAAACTTTTTTGCTTGCAGACTTGTTTTATATTGTCCGCATACGGGGAGAGCATATTTCAGCTGTCTCCAAACACTGTGCCACGTAAGTACTATTGAGATTCAAAGGTGAATTACATTACTGTTTGTTAGACCAGGATGATTAAGAAGACACTTTGATTCCCATCATTTTCTGGAATGCTTAGTTTTAGTTGTAATATCGAAACCAACTTGGAAGAAACTATAGAGAAAATAACTCTCTCACCAATCCATTTAAATTATAAAAGAAATGCAAAATTCTTTGATTCTTGTACAATCCCTCTTCACATCTCTTTCCCCCCTGATTCCTATAGGATAGTTGTCATTGGATTCTTGATTTGTCAGTTAAGTCCAAGATACAAATTAGCTCTCCTGTTGTAACACCTATTAATGAGTTCAGGTTTTGCTGAATGTATCGCGACGTGAGATGAGAAAGTTGTGTAAAGAATTATTTGCCGAAATGCTAGAAGAATAGTTGAAAAGTGGTGACATGAAAGCTGTGCTTGATACTCTTTCCACTGCACTAAGTGATCTTTTCCTTCCTTTGGTGACTACTATGGGAAAAGATGATGACGACTATTTACAAGTCTCTGATCAATTTTTTCAAAATCGTCACAATACATCGATTGTGTTTATATGTTTTCTGATCGGTTGGTCAGGAAATTTATCATTATGGCATTATGGGATTGCAACATACCATCTCCAAAAGCCAAACTACTATTACATCCAATATATAGAGGGCAATAAAGAACGAAGTCCTTTCGAATGAAAGTAGAGCTAAAGCAAAAGAGTCTGTTGATCAGTCTATAATGCAAAAGGAAGCTCTAAAATTGGACGATACCTTTTTATTCCCTATAGTCGAGTTTTGATATTGTCACGTGTTGTTACATAAATTTCATTTCAGTCTAAATTGTTAATGATTTGTATGAGGGTGGTAAGATTTAAGTCATCTAGACTGACAGTGTAAATTTTCTTTTCCCAATTGATCGCTGCAATTTGATTGACTATAGCTTCAATTAACCTCATGATATAGAAAAATTCTGAACTATCAATACAGCAATACTATACGGTATTGATTTTTTGCGACAAACCGTACAATCAATAATGCAACCAACCACAGGTTTCGATCAACTTCTTTTCATTGGCCAAGCAAGATATGAAAGATCTCACGACCAAGAAAATATCTAGCAGGCTTAATATATGATATATTTGAAGCAACAGCTACAAATATTTTCACACCTTAAGTTTAGACATGATCTTCAGATCATTAGGTACTAAATTTTATAGGAATGTGGTAGGATGAATATAATTTTTTCACCCTTAACTGAAAATAGAAAAACAGCCTTAAATAGTTCTTATGCGAATCTGAATTAATCGGTTCCAAATGAATATAGTACGCCGAGTGGGAAACAAAACAAAATGGCGAATGTAAAGAACTTCCATCTTTTCTTGTTTCCAAGATTAGGATTCGGTCACATGATTACATACCTACAACTTTTTTTTCCTGGTCATACCTAGAACTGAGCTATTATTTTATGATGTAAACTGTTAGAATGAGTGCTTCATAGAGTTTGCCACTAGATCTTGATTCTTTAACTTACGTCGTAATAGAGTATAAACTAAATGCGGATAAGTAAAGAACACAAGTTTTAACATGAAAAAATACTCGGCTCAAATGAATCAAAAATCACGACCTATCAAGTAAAATTTATTGAGAAAATTTATAATCTTATACTAGCTACTGGTGTTATTTATTTACTCGATTAAACTCAGAGGCGGATTCAGGATTTCAGATTTCATTAACTTTAGTCTTTTACTATGAACTTACTACACTTTTGAAATTATAGGTTCAAAATTATATTATTTTTAAAATTTTAATAATTTTTACATATATATCTATACTCCGTACCGAAAAAGACCGTTTGGAGTGTGATTTGAACTGCCAATTTCACTTGTAAAGGTGGACGCAATAATAATTGCATCATAGTAGTCTTTGAGTATGAGTGCACGCACATATATTTAAATAATTTTTAAAAACTATGACATTGTTATATATAATAAGGAAAGGAATATGGATTCACGTGAACACATACCCTAACCTATGATAATAAAAAGTATATAAATATTGCCATCTCACGGTTAACTCGCAAATCTATGGATCTGTTTTGGTAGAAAGAAAAATATGTGAAATATATTTTCTATTTTTACTTGTTTGGTTGCATTAAATATTTAGAAAATTATTTTCTTAGAAAAAATATTTTCCTAAATTTAGAGTAAAGTAACATATTTGTTACTTTTCTAGCTTCCGCATAAAACATGATTATTTCGATCCTAACAAACTACACCGATACTAAATTTTTGCTTGTTGGTTGCATTAAATATTTAGAAAATTATTTTCTTAGAAAAAATATTTCCCTAAATTTAGAGTAAAGTAGCTTCCGCATAAAACCTGATTATTTCGATCCTAACAAACTGTACCGATACTCCTCAGTTAGGGAGATTGGGGATAGGGATGACTTGCTGAGAAAGTTAGTCGAGAGGAAAATATCTGGAAGGAAACCACCTGAAACTAGTCGCGAGTTCCGCTGTGAAACCATATGAAAATACCATGGTCTATTTTCAAAGTCAAAAGTAGACAACAAAACACTGTCCATGAACTCTAGATGTCGATTCTGAAGTTTGTACTTACGATAGAAGAATTTTAGTGATTCTGAAGTTGCACTTTGAAGTGATTGTTCTGTTCCATGAACTTTAGATGTCGATTCTGAAGTTGCACTTTAAAGTGATAAGAACTTTAGATCCATATTTTAAAGTTGCACCTTGAAGTGGTAAGAACTTCAGATCCGATTCTGAAGTTGCATTTCGAGATGATTAAAACTTCAGATCGGATTTTGAAATTGCGTTTTGAAACTATAGAAGAACTTGAAATTCGATTCTGAACCCTGAATTTGTACCTTCAGATGCTAATTGTATACAGATGACATGCAAATTCTAAAGTGTGTTTCGAAATGAAAAAATTTGCAAAAACAAAAATTAACTTCAAATATAGCAATAGTGACCCCAAAATCGAGTATTTGTGCACTTCTTCTTGCGTATAGACCCAATAAAGGGTTCAAATAAGGGGCACTAGACACCTGGCCTCACCGGCCCATCTCTCTACACGCGTTATAAGACAAGTTTGTTTGCTAGCATATTTTTATTTATATTATAAAAATAAAAAATAGTAATGAAATTTATTTTTTTAATTAAATATTTCGAGTTTGTACTTCTTGTTTTACCTCTATTTCAATTTAAATGTCATATTTTTCTTATTAATCTGTTATAAAAAGAATAATATATTTATATATTTTTTAACTTTAAATTTTTTGTTTTACCTATTTTATCATTAGTCATGAAAATATTATGGTCTCATAAAAATTTTGCCCCTTAAGCCTTTAGAATTATATATTTTAATTTTTTTTTCTTTTATACTTTATTATAACTCAAACTGCATTATCTAAATCGAATCAAATGGAGTATATTGTATGAATTCGAATTAATCGCATTGACGAACACCAACATCTCAGACTGGTTAAAGAAAAAGAGTTTACATTTTGTTAAAATAATTTCCAGAAATTTGGATAACCACACATAAACAAGTCATGCCTAGAAGTGTGATCTCTCACAATATAAATCCAACACAATTTCCCATGAGTCCCCGTATATCAAGGTATGGTTATCCTCATATTCATTTTATCATTTTCTTGAAAATAATTATAGCTCTAGTGATTTGGACAAGCACGCTAACGACGAGAATATCAAAAATATTTCCTTAACTTGAAATATAAAATTCCAAACTATATGTCTAACATGTTATAAAATAAAAATCGTAAAATAAAGACAAGTATAGAGAAAAATTGATATATTATTCAAACTTCAAACTTATGTACGTAATGAACTGAAAATTTTTATATTTATAGAAGAAAGTAAGCAGCTGCGAGGCTTTTCAGGAAACAAGTGCAAGACTTTTCTTTAGCTGCTTGTAAATTGTCTGCATGAGCTGCTTGCAACCTGCATTTTAATACGAAGCTGCAGCAAATCATTTTATTGAGCTGCTTGCAACCTGCATGCATCAGCTGCTTGTAGATAAACTTTAACAGAGTACCAAATGGATAATCTTCTTCAGAAAGATTATCTATAGCGGAGTAATAAATGAACATTCACAATATAATTATTTTCATAACACTCCCCCTTGGATGTTCATTAAAAGGTATTGTGCCTCGTTAAAACCTTAGTAGGAAAAATCCAGTGAAAAAAATCCTAATGAATGAAAAAGCGTACACATATTTAGTAATACGCATTTCTAACTGCCTCATTAAAAACCTTATAAGGAAAACCCTGTGGGAAAAAACTTTAGTAAGGAAAAAAGAGTACATCGCGTATTTTATTCCCCCTGATGAAAACCTTGTTTCAAATATTTGAGTCTCCGTATTCCAATCTTGTATACCGTCTTCTCAAAAGTTGAAGTTGGCAAAGATTTAGTGAATAAATCTGTCGGATTGTCACTTGAACGGATTTGCTGCACATCAATGTCACCATTTTTCTGAAGATCGTGTGTGTAGAATAATTTTGGTGAAATGTGCTTCGTTCTATCTCCTTTTATAAATCCTCCCTTCAATTGGGCTATGCATGCA